>JAQQSK010001282.1:0-146342 GCA_028658325.1 Potorous gilbertii | reverse complement strand
CCTCAGTTAGCTCCTTTGTAAAATTTGTTGGCCTCTAAGGTCTTTTCCAACTCTAAATCTCTGGTCCTATGATTCTTTTGTATTGCACATGTATTATAATGCCATCCCTCAGGGATTAGGATAGTTTTGTACTAGGACAAAAAAATGACAATTAGGTCATTTTAGGTCAGTCAGTCCATTAGGCCATTTGCCTCTTACACTGGCCTTCAGTTGGGCAATAGACATTCACTAAGAACCTATGTATACATATTCTCTTCCAGGCACTGTGATAAGTACTAGGGATACAAAGAAAGGCAAAAGACAGTCCCTGCTATCTAGGAGCTCATAATCTAATGGGGGAGACAGCATGCAGACCACTATGTAGGAACAAGCTATATACAGGTTAAATTGGAGATAATTAATAGAAGGTACTAGAAGTAAGAGGTATACAGAAAGACTTTCTGTAAAAAGTGGGGTTTTAGCTGGGATTTGAAAGATGTCAAGGAAGCCAGGAAGTGGAGATAAAGAGGGAGAACATTCCAGGCATGGGGGACAACCAATGAAAGTGCCCAAAGTTGGGAGATGGAATGTTTGTTTGAGGAACACCAAGGAGGCCAGTATCACTGGAACAGAGTATATGATGAGGTATAACGTATGAGAAGGGTGGAAGTGGTATGGGGCAGGAAAGGGATGTGGGAAGTTAGTTATGAAGGGCTTTTGAACAACAGAGGATTTCATATTTTATCTTGGAGACAACAAGGATACAATGAGGCTCTTCTTTCATCTATAAATTGGAATAAATAACCTTGAAGGGAATTGTCACTGAAAAGTTTCAAGACTGTGCATAGACCTCAATTTCAAGTACAGGTAAGTAGCAGTCCCTTGACATATATCCTGGCAAGTACTACAATGGATAACACCAACCAGAGGTGGGAAGAAGCTCTGGCTAACTTTAAGTTTAGCATGTTTTACTGGCCAAGAACCACTATGGAAGGAAACTAGTCCAGTAGGTCCCTCATGATCCTGTAGAGGAAGGGGTTCAATCAGGTGATCTGTGACACACAGGGAACAGTGCTACTAGAATAAAATATCATGGCTAAGAGTTTGGGACTTATTCTGGAGAATGTGACATTTTGTGACTTTGAATCCTATCTCCTGCCCAGAATTGAATATGGACCATTGGCAGAGAGCTCAGCTGTAGCTCAGGATAAAGGTTGGTGAGTAGTGATATTGGTCAAAATAGAGGGGTGAGACCCTTGAGACATTAGCTATGCCTTCTCTTTGGGCACACTATTGTTGAGGGAGTGGCAGGAGTGGGCCCTCTGCCATGGAATGCTTGATCAGACTACAATTGATCTCCAGGGATCTGTGCTTGGCACCATGCCTGTAAAAGATTTCATCAAAAAATTGGATAAAGGAATAGATGGTACACTCATCAAATGTACAAATGATACAAAAGTGGGACTGATAGCTAACCCACTGGATGAGTTAGAATTCAAATAGGTTAGAACATAGGGCCAAAGGGAATAAGGTTTGGTGTAGCTAACATGTGAACATTCTTAGTATATGCCTATAGTGCTACCAGGAACAATGCCATAGATTTTACTCTGTGCCCTTTGGTGCATTGGATGCAACAGCTAGTGGAACTGCATATGAAACTGCAAGTCTACTATGTATAACTTGCTATTCTATTTAAATGTATAACAAAGTTATCATGTAAATTTCTTTTTTCTGCCCCCTGCTCTAGAGATGACTACCATTAAACACATACATGCATAAATATATATATATATATATATATATATATATATATATATATACATATATATACACATGTAAAATTATTCTATACATACTTATATTTATCGGTTCTTTCTCTGGATGCAGATAGTATCTTCCTTCCTATGTCCTTTGTAAATGATTTGGGTATTTATAATATTTTTAATTTTTAAATTTAATTATTTTTATTTTAAATCATTTACTTTATTTCCATTGTATTTATTTATACACAAAGTTGACTCCCTGCTGGTAGGGGTTGTTTCGTTCTTTTTTGTCTATATCCTCAGTTACATAGCACAGTGCCTGCTATATAATCACTGCTTGATAAATGCTTCTTAAGTGTTTGATGGATACTCCAGGTTTATTTTGAGCCAGATAGTAACTTAGGGTTCTTAACCTTGTTTATGCCCTGGACCTCTTCAACTGACTGGTGAAGTCTATGGACCCCTTCCTTCAAATGAATAAAATACATATACATAGAATTACAAAGAGAACTAATTATAGTGAAAACAATTATTAAGTATCCCCCCCACACACAAATTTATGGTCAACAAGTTAAGAACCCCAGACCTAGTTCAATCCTTTATTTTACAGATGAGGAAACTGAGGCCTAAAAGGAGTGAAATAACTTGCACAAGTTCACACTTGAGTTTGGATTAGAATCCAGGTCCTCAGGAAATGGCAAACCCCTTCAGTATCTTTGCCAGGAAAATGCCAAATAGGGTCATGAATGGTCGGATACAACTGAAACTACTAAACAACAACAAATCTCCAAATACGGCATTCTTTTCTCTGAGTGGGACCGCTTCCCCTCCTGAAATATTCCCTAATGAGAGGGCACTTGAACCACAAACTAAGAAATGTTTGCTCTTGGAGCTGTTTCCTTTCATAGCCTTTGATTAAGTCAATAAACAGTGAATGCTCTTTCCTACCTAGGATTCAGATGTAGGGGACAGGGCCATGCGGGGAGAGGAGAGATGGAGATCGGTTCAGTCTTAGATTCACTCTCTCTCTTCCCCTAGGGAAAATGAGTAGGGCAACAATCAGTCTTGATCAATACTGATGTCACCACTGACAAGATTACAGCTCCAATCATTTCTTCCTGGATCAGTCTAGCAGAGTTTGACTCCAAGGAGATCTAGGGGAGACGTCCTTCGCTTTTTGCCTAAGCATAGAGGCTAATTGGAATGGATTCTGTGATGGGGACGTCAGGAATTATGGGCTGCTCTCCTTAGAAAGCCAGTGGGGAGAATTGAATCCCAACTCTCAGCAGGCAGGATATCTCCCTCCCTTTCCAGCCATGTTAAAGCCAGAGCCACTGGCGCCATCTCTTGTCTGGAATCCTGTAAACGCAGAGGGAAGAGGAAACAAATCCTAACCAATTACCCAGCTTGCTGAGCACCTCTTGGCATTCTTGACTTCCAGCTTATTCCTCTATTCTTTTATCCTCCTCTTCTCTCATTCTCTTTCTCCTCGAGTCAGTTCCCACTTATTAGCTGTATTACACTGGACAAAACATTTCACTTTTTTGGGCCTCAGTTTTCTTATATGAAAAATGGGTACATGCACCACCTACTTCCCAGGTGGTTGTTTGGAAAACATTTTGTAAATCTTAAAGCATTACATAAATATGTAAAACTAGTAATAGTGACTAGACCTATGATTTTATTGGTAGAGGAAACTTTGGGATGAGGAAACATCCCCTACCAATTATAGGTGACACCTTTCTAGGGAGTGGCTTAGAACACTGAGAGTTTAAGTGACTTGCCCAGGGTCACACAACCAGTGTGTCAGAGATGGGACTTGAACCTCGGTCTTCCTGGCACTGAATAAATCCATTATACCACATCGCCTCTCCTGATATTATTATTTTCAATGGACTTGATGACCCCTATTTTTCCTTCTGGTTATAAATCCTAGGATCCTATGAATCTTCCTGAACAAGACTGAGGTAAAACTATGAAGTTAGCTACATAGATACTGTATTTTCAAACAGACATCTGTAAAATTCAATTCAAGTGACATTGCCAGACTTCAGGGGATTGTGTTGATTAATTTTGGTGAATAATTGTTACTGCTGCGATTTTGTTTTAACCTTTGTTACAAGGAAAAACTCATTAGATAGGAAAGGTGGAAGCATATATTTAGAAATAACAGGATGTGAAAAAAGAAACTAGTAAACTTTTTTTAGACTCCCAGATCTTTAATAAAAGAACTCCTCCATTCAATTCAACAAATATTTAGTAAATGTTTGCTGTGTGCAAGGCCAGGTGATTAAAACCCATTTCCTGTGCTCAAGGACCTTATAATCCAGTAGAGTGCTAAGAAACATAAAAAGATGACATAAGTTAGATGGAAATTTCATAGAAGAGATCTAATAGTATCTTGCATCTGTGAAGTCGTAGAGTAACAAAGCTGCTTTCACAGAATCAAATGTAACACTAATCCCACATACTCTGGAGCCACCTGCTATCCACAAGGTGTTCGGACCTATTCGTAGTTGAGGCTCAAGCCCCCATCCAGGCATTCTCTAACAATAGACCAGAAATAATAATTAATCCAAAGAGCAAAGTTTTTCATTAGGATTTTTGATAACATCTTGATAGATGTTTCCTCTATCAAGTGCTAAGTAAAATTCCACCTTTCCTGATCCCTCTTCAGGTTAGTGCCTTGATTCTTTCCCATTTATTCTGTCCATAGCTTGTTTGTACAGAGTTATTTTCATGTCATCTGCTCCATTAGACTGAGAGTGTCTTCAAAACAGGATCTATTTTTTGCCTTTTTTTTTTTTTTTAAATTCCCGGTTCTTAGTAGCAGGATAACTCTGTGGTGGCTACAAGTGAAACTCCCTGTCTGGACATAAAGGTTTTCAGCTGGCTGGCAAGGCTAGATTCTGGCAGATCACAAAGACATCTGAGGGGTGGGGTAAAGAGGGGATGTTTGCTGGTCTGAAGGAACTCAGGTGTCCTAACAGTTGAACTTTTTATTCTTCAGGTATTAGAAGAATTGAAGGGTTTACTTTTATTATGAAAATTAATCACTGAATGCCCAGTGGCCCAGAGTCACTAAATTGTGACTCTTTGATTCAGTAATATCATTACTAGATCTATACTCCAAAGAATTAAAAGAGAGGGGGGGGGGCGGAGAAAGAAAGAGAGAGAGAGAAAGAGAGAGAGAGAGAAGCCATTTCTACCAAAATACTTACAACATCTGTTTTCATTGTAGCAAAAATGTGGAAACTAAGAGGGTGCCCACCTATTGGGGAATGGCTAAACAAATTATGACATTTGAATGTTACTATACCACTAAAAATGACAAAATGTAAAGCTTCAGAGAAAACGGAGAAGACCTGTATAAATGAAGTGACTAGAACTAGGAAAACAGTTTATATAATTTATATAATAACAACACTTTGAAAGACCTGAAATATATTTTTCATGACTTCACCTGTTTTCCAGAGCTAAGGCCCGGAAAGCAAGCTGTGCCTTGAACTTGGCATGACAACAATCCTTTGCTCTCACCCTCTAGATGATCTCAGCCACAGCAAAATCCCAGAATTGTCTCTGGCCATGAAAGGCCTTCTATGAATCAAACTTGTCTCCATGTTTTTATTACCGCCCCCCCCCCCCCAATGTCAGGGCTACAGCTCACTGTGCAGCCACTAGTATAAGTATTGAGATCTTTCCACACTAAAGCGAGTTCCCACTTCTACTCCCAACTAGGGGTCGAACTCCAGCACATGTGTCCATGCTTGCAAGCCATTCCCCTCACTTTGAAATTAAACTTCTGTTTGATTCCTGACTCTCCTGTCCCTATCCTGCTCTGTTTGGCTCTGGCACCCCACAGGTTAGAGGTCAGTTCCATTGGACTGACACTTCATATATATATAATGACTATCATGTTTCTTGTCTCCTCAGTGGGGAGGAAGTAGAGAGAAGGAGAGAATTGGGAACTGAAAATAAAAATGAAAAAATAGTTAAAAAAAAAAAAGACCTGAGAACTCTGACCAATAAAATGACAAACCACCAAATATAAAACATGCTACCTCACTTCTGACAGAGAGGTAATGGAATTAAAATTGCAGAATGAGACATAAGGTGATGAAGAAATTACTTTGCATAACTTTGCATAGTTGTTATAAGGTTTTTCTTTTTCTTCCTTTTTTTGTTTTATGTGGGTGGGTAGGAATAAGGGGAAGAGAAAATAAATGCTCATTATTGAAAAAAATAACAAAATAAAATTCTAAAAAATTAACCTTTGGAAACAAGAAATGGAATATATATTAAAAATAATCACGCTGAGGATGAGGAGAGTCCAGTTTTTGTACTGAAGCTGCAGACTCACCAGTTGTATAACCTTGGACAAGTCATGTCCCCTGAACCTCAATATTACAATCTGTCAAATGGGAGGGGTAAGATAAGATGATTTTTTTCAGGTTTCTTTCAATTCTGATGCTCTGTTTCTCTAATATTCTCTAATACATCTATGTGTGACAGACACAAGGGCAGTTCCAAGAAGAGCAATGACGTCAGCCTAATCAATTTTCTCTCATTTGATTGCTCTCAGCCAGGACCTTGGAGGTGAGACTTTTTTGAGGGGAGGGTGGGGAATGGTGATGAACAATATGTGATGGTCAGATGAAAGGGAGAGGAGGACCCCGGGGATGGGAAAGGATTGGGGAATCTGCTGGCAGGAAACTGAATCAGGCTTTCTCCCTTATGTCCCTAAGGTCTACCTTAGGGAGGTAGAAATTCCATTATGCTAAGAAATGGCTCCTCAAGTAGATATCCATTTAAGAGTGAGCTTAGCTAAGTGAAGATGAGGCCATAAGAAGGATGATTGGCCTTTTGTGGTTATTTAGAAAGAAACAAAACATTTTACACAGTCCTTATGTTGTCTCTTTTTCTCATATTCTCCGTCCTCAGATCTCAGTTCACTTTTAATGCTGTAAATAAACCCTTGGAGCCGGTGGGAGGCAGATGTGGGAAGTGTACTAAGCTGGGTTCTTGTTTATTCCTTCCTGTAGGGCTCTAAACAGGCTGAATGATACAGGTTTTGCTCCAAATCTCAATGTGGTTGTCAGGGAGAGCCTGAAATATTGTCACAGGGATTTATCCACACTTTCCACCCCTGTTACCCGAATTGTTGGAGCTGGATGAAGGTACAGGCCTCCTAACCATACCCCTCCCATTCCCATCAGTCTCCTTTCTGGGCCAGCCTTTCCCTATCACCAGCATTCTGTTATCATCTTGGAGACCTGTGTGAGATGGCCGAGAAAGCTGAAAATGGCTACGTTTGACTTTGGGGTATCCTAATGTCTCCCTCTCTCCCTTTTCCTCTACCCTGTGACAATAATCTCCATTCCACCTTCCAAGTGAATTTGACTCAGAGAACTGAAATTGCCAGTACCTCAGCTACTCTGCCACTTATTAGCTGTGTGACCGTGGTGAAGTCATTCAATTTTCCTGGCAAATGCGGATAATAACTCAGTCTCTTTGCCTTTGCTCACCTTCTCTATTCCTCCCACACACTCTTTATTTGTTGAATTGTTTCCTATCCTTTGAAACCCAGTTGAAATGCCACTTGCTCCTCTGTGTATAACGATCTTTCGTCTTGTTGACAGACTGACTAATCTCTTTCTAAGAGACTTCGATCCTTAAGTCATTGCTAACCCATGGCTGGGCTTTTCCCAACTAGCCAACTCCTCCTCTGTGAGCTCTACTGAACTCCCAAACCACTCATTTGGGTGATTGATCTCCCTTGCTTCTCAAGTCTGCAACACTTACATCATAATAATGCCTTTTAGTTTTTAATGTTCTCGTTCTCAATTCTCCACACCATGTTGTTGATCCTTCCATTTCTGTCCTCATCTCTCGCTCATAGGTTGGTGAGTTTCTAACACGTCAAAAAAAGCAAAAGAAGCATTTTTTGTTTTTAAAAGGAAACAAGAAAGTCCCCCTTTGTTGATTCTTATAGTAATATAATTTAGTATTAGTGCTTGTCAAGAAACACTTGTTAGGTGGATAGCAGCACTCAAATATTGTGGGGGGGAAGAACTGGTATGCATGAAAATTGGCTGTCTATGCTAGGCTTTTGATTGTCTTTCTAGCTGAGAGAAGAGAATTTGTTTTTCTGCTCAACCTCTATTGCTTTTTCTCACATACCTAAGAATGAAATTATGAGAAGTCACACAACCAGAGTGACTGCATCCATTACAAATTTTATATTTTCAAATCTCAGCTGGGCTCTCACTGTAGTTAGGAAATCCTTTCACTTATATCTACTTTTTCTTTACTATTTCCCACAATTCCTGTTCCAAATCTCTTTTCTCCTTAAACCTCCTACACTACTACTTCCATGTCACCTTTCATCTGAGGGCCTCATCTTATACTTTCCTTCAGGATATTAATAGAATCACAAAATCTAGTCCCACCCATTCTTGAAAAAAATGCCTTTGTAGCATACTCAACAAGAGGTCATCCAGTCTTGGCTTGAAGGTCTCCAATGAAGAGGAACCTATTATTTCTCAAAGAAGCCAATTTTACTTTTGGACATCTCTAATTGTTAGGAAGTTTCTCCTGTCATCAATATGCCTAAATGTGCCTCTTTCCAACTTGTACCCATTGCTCCTAGTTCTTTGCCAGTCAGTATGACAGGCCTTCATGTCTTTAAAGTTAGCTAAGCTATCCTGCCCCAATTCTACTCTTCTCCAGATTAAACACTCCCAGTTCTTTAAATTAATCCTCATTTGACATGGATTCAAAGCTCCCTACTTTGTCATTCTTCCTTGGGTCTTATCAATGTCCATCCTAAGCTGTGGTGCCCAGAACAAGCACAATAATCTAAATGTAGCTTAATTAGGGTAGAGTACAGAAGGACTTCCATCTCATTCCTGGAAGCTATGTATTTTTAAAATGTAGTCCATATGACATTAGCTTTCTTCTGTTGTGTCATCACTATGTTGACCTCTTGGGTTTGCAATCCACTAACCCTCCCCAGATCTTTTTTAGACACACAGATATCTCACTTTACCTCCCCTATCTTGTACTTGTGAAGTTGATTTTTTGAACCAAAGTATGAAACTTTATATTTATGCCTGTTCAATGCTATTTTATTAGAATCAGTCTAGTGCTAGCCACAGAACCTGAAACTGTTACTTTTGTATCCTGAAACTGTTATTAACGTAGTAAGCTAGCCTTCCCTATTTCGTATCATCTGGAAATCTGACAAGCATGTGATCTATGCCTTTATTTAAATAATTGCTAAAAGTATTAAACAACACAAGTCCAAGCACAGGCGCCTGGGATGTTCCTCTAGAGACTTCTTTCCAAGCTGACATTGAACCATTAAAAACTACTCCTGAGTCTCTCCAATCAAGCATAATTCAACAAATATTTGTAATTATTAAGTGCAAGTATGCCATACCAGTATCTCTTTCACTAATTTTCTCATGTTTATAATGCTTGTCTTTCCAGCTAGATTGTTTCTTGTGGGCTTAGGCTGAGGTCATTGCTCTGCTCTGAGTCATTGTGTCTGTCTCATAGAAGATGCTCTGTCAGAGACCCAAAGACTGTCAGAGCTGAAGGGAACCTTCAAAACCACTTGGCCCATCCATCTTGAGTGAGCAACCTGAGTGGGTACTGATGGATACTTTGAATGCACTTATCATGTATTATTTTATATTGTAGTTAACTATGTTGTATTCATGTCTTATCCCTCTACTAGACTATAAGATACATGAGGGCATGGACTATGCTTTATATAAACAGTTTATTATCTCTGCTTCCTCTCCCACTGACTATGTACTCTGTATACAATAGACAATGATATCTGTTGTTAAACACTTGCCCTGTCTCACAGAATTGTTTGTGAGTATCAAATAAGGTAATAGGAGTTAAAATGCTTTTTGAAAGCATGAATCTAGACAGAAGCATGAGGAGTTGTTACCAACTTTCAGCTGGACAGGCAGGAGAAGTTGAGGTAGAAGTCAGAAGGACAACTAATTAGTCCCAAGACTCACGGTTGAGTGTTCTAGGAAAGGGACTCAGGAGTACTGTTGCCCATTCCTTAGCTCACACTACAAATGCATCCCTCTTCTACATGACCACAGAGGTTAAAATACCAACGCATGTTTCTGGGCACCTAATTCTCCTCTCATCATGGTATTATCACACTTTAGGTCTCCTTGACTGAATATTTCTTCCCCACACCTCTCACTCCCTTCCCAACCTCCAAGCTGTCCAGATACCTCCTACAATGAATGTAGGACACTGCACAAAGTGTCCTACAGCTCTGATCACTAATGTCTCCATTTCCCCTTCCCAATAAGGGCTAAAAAGAGAGGTCTGTCCTAGAAAATGTCCCACTGACTCCTTCCTATTCCCTAGGCTCATGTCTTCAGGAACAGCTGTGATAGGTTAATCAGTCATAGGGAGTGCTAAGGGAAAAGGAGTTAATGACTGTTAGAGCTCTAGCACATCAAGGGAAAGGCAATCATAACTTTTTATAGGAAGAGTCTCTGATGAAACCAGCTATGTGGCCAAGGGTGATGAGCAAGGAAGGGAAGGCCAGAGGGATGATAGCCAAGATAAATGTATCAGATTGGGGTTATGAAATGTAACCCAGATATAGATTTTGAAGGTAAGATTTAGCAAGATTCTTCACAGACCTTTTAACTCTTCCTCCCTCCTTCTTTCCCTTTTTTCCTTCCTTCTTATTGTTGTAAATATATCTAAATTTGCTTCCTTCCTTTCTGACAGCATGGAATGATGGAAAGAATATTGTTTCTGAAGTTGTCCGGAGTTCAGATACCACCTGTGTGATCTTGGGCAAAACCACTTAATCTCCTTAAACCTCAATTTCCTCATCTGCAAAAATAAGAAGATTGAACTATAATGTTTTTGAACAGTAGTCATTGTCTTCTAACTCTAGATGTATGATCTTATGATCTGCCCTTCCCCTCTTTTTCCTCACCACATCAGACTTCAACAAACAAGGAGTATTCTCAATATCAGGACTTGTGCTTCTGTTTTGCTATTTAACTTTGAATTTGATTGCACTTGTTTAGTTGAGAACCTACTGTGAGCCCATTCCTCTTGACTCCTATGCTCGTCTGGGCCTTCACCAGTCATCCCGATCTACGTTTTACCATTGGACTCCTATGACTCTGGAGGAGACGGTGAGACTGGTGACTTTGCACAACTCTGCCTCACTTAAATCCAATATACTTACAAGTCAAGACATCACCCTGATGATGTCATTGGTCCTCTCTGAGAATGAATGATGAACAACAGCAATACTTCTACACACTATGATACTCTTATTTTTATTATTTATATTTTAAGTGTGGCATTGATGTGGCCTGCTCATGCACTTTGTGGGTGTTCCAGGTCACATTTCAAGTGCTATGGCAGCAATTGCTGCTTGTTTTCTGCCAGAAAAGCAAGCTGTCACCTTAGCAATTAATCAACAAAAGAGTATGGTAAATAATTCGGCCACCAAGTAGAATTAAGCAGGCTACCATGGCTGACAAGTGCTTCCCTCAGAGGGTATACATATAGTGTGCTTGCTCACAAAGGATTCTATATTCCCATTGTTATCCAAGGATGATCAGTCTACATATTGTCTAGACCCTTCCAAAATCTATAGTATCTAAGAAAGGAGTGGGAAGATTGGATAGGGGATCAGGCTTTAATTCAATATTGACTTAGGGGGTTATGGAAACAGTGGAAAGCATTCTGGAATATGACAATCTCAATATGGCTCTAGCTTCTATCCTTCCTTTTCTGGGAAATATCCTTTGTCAACCAACATCATTTATAATATTCAGACAAGTGACTTTTTAATGGCCCCACATTTTATCAAAATACAGTAAATATAATAAAAACTTTAGGTTTAGGGGTAGCTAGGTGGCATAGTGAATAGACCACCAGCCCTGGAGTCAGGAGGACCTAAATTCAAATCCAGACTCAGACACTTGACACTTACTAACTGTGTGACCTTGGGCAAGTCACTAAACCCTGTTTGCCTCCCCTTCCCCCTCCCAAAACAAAAACAAAATGAAACAGAAAAGTAAAACTTTAATGGGCTCATCAAGCCCAATTACTTCTTGCAAACTTTCATTCAGATCATGGGAAAGATTTAAAGAAGGTATTATATATAGTCTGTCAAGATCAGTGTGGCAAGAAACAGGGAAAATTGTAGGTGATTGGAAATCAGTCTCCTGGCCTGCTTTCACCATTTTCTAAGATTTTATAGTAGCTGATGGTCCAGTCCTGCTCTGCCTCTATCTCTGTCTCTGCAACATCTCTGGCCTTGTGTCCTCCTTAGGATTTCCATATTAGTCACTGAAGCTCCTTAAGATCTATACCATGATCTGCAAAGTTCTGCCTTGCCATGAAGATGTCCAGCAGCTACAAACTACAAGCAACTATTGACAACTGACTGTCACTCTGATAGCTTTTAAATTCCTTTTTCTGCTTCCAGACTTATAAAAAGAGTGATGGAAAGGCATACTAATATTTTTTTTCCAACACTAAAAGCCGCCAAAAGGAGAGGAGAAAGGGTTGAATCAAATCTTTTCCTGTCTCCCAACCTGTCTTGTAGTTTTCTCCCTGCCCACAGCCCAGGGGAGCAATTCCACTTTGATTTTCTGCAAACTCAGTTTCCCCAGTGACATCTGTCAACGTTCATTTGCCTCCTACAGAGATGAAATATTGAAGGATCTGGCACAATTGTTTATTGATGTCTTTTACTTTTTTACATCATGGTCATTTTCCACACTCTTTTAATTTTTGCTTGTAACAAAAGAGAAAAAAAAAACAAAGCAGTTAAACAAGACTGAATGACACAAAGATCATTATCTGACAGCACATAGAACATTCCACATCTGTAGTCTCCCACTTTTCCACTGAAAGGAAGGAAGTGGGTTTTGTCATTTATTTTATCCTGGATGATGGCAAATAACCCATGGCAAATTGATCAAAGCTTAGCTGCCTTCTTGTATTTTTATCCAAAGCATTGTAGCTTTTGGGTATACGATTCTCCTGATTCTGTTTTCTTTGTTCTACATCAGTTCATACAAGTCTTCCTATACTTCTCTGAGCCTTACGTTCATGTACCATAAATGTTCAGTTATTTCCCAAATAATGGACACTTTGTTTAGATTTTCTTTTTTTATTGCTGCTTTCTGTTTTTAACCTCCTTGGGCTATATGCCCCAGTAGGAAGACTACTAAGTCAAAGAATGTGAGTGAATAATTTAGTAACTTTTCTTACAAAAATTCTCATTGTTGTCCAGAAAGGGAAAAATGAATAATGATGTGACCAGTGTGATGTGACTCTAGACCTACAAAACCATCACTAGTCAGTCAGATGGTGGCATGGACCTATGGAGAGAGAGCAGCTACAGAAACAGAAGGTGGAGGATGGAGGGGACATAGCCCTTACCTTGGGTAACTGCAACACTAGGAAAGCAGTCAAGAAAAATTGTTTTAAATTACCGATAAATAAAGGAATAATATTTCTTAATTAGTTAGTATCAATAAATTACCATTCAATTAATTTATTCTAATAAATAATAATTCCATTCATTAATACCTCATATTAATACATGCCAGAACCTGTGGCCTAGAACTGACATTTTATGTTTGTTATAGACTGGGTTTAGTAGTTGGAATTTCCCACAAATCACTCTTTAGTCTGTTCTGCCCCTGAGGTTTTCTCCCCAAGAACACAATTTCATATATATATATATATATATATGATATAGATAATATTAGTCTCCACAGAAAAGATAAAAGGACCATTAGCTCTCAGGCCAATATTCAGGATAACAATACAGTGACTATGAAATAGGCTTTATTTAACTGAAAGAAAAACACAAAAGACTTACATCCTAGCCCCTAAATAGTCAAAACAACTTTTATTTTCTCTCGAATAAACCTCCATTTTCTCTGGGGCCTACATAGGGTTGAGGCTTCCCAGAAGGGTTTCTTCATAGCACAGACATGGGGTTCTCAATGACTATTCCAGTAGAACTCAAGCTCTGGCTGTCCATAACCAAGATTAAATGACTTGAGGTACAGGAGGCAGGAAGTGGGAGAGGTAGATTTTGTATCTATCATGAGGTGATCTCAGTTAAAGAATCCAGAAAGGCTCATTACCAGAGGGTGGACCATCAGGTTGTTTTAGCCAAAAGACCATCTACTAAGTCATGGCAGGGTTATAATCCGCCATGGTGGCTAGAGTACCTGCAATGATGAAAGAGATCTTTTGAAGAGTTGAAGAATAAATCTATAGAAGAATATATTATTAACAGATTAAGAATCTACATGAATACAGTGCCTGCTAGGGAGTGAGGAAATGAACAGAGTTGGAGAAGGGGTGGCATGAGAATGGTATTCTTTTCCATCTTTCCTTTAAGGGGATCCAGTTAATAGGGAAAAGGGAATGGCAGGCTTTCTGGTTTTCCAAGAATTAATGAGGTCAGGACAGACTATGATAGTACCTTTCTAATCTTGGACTGATTCTAGTTACTCTGCAGGCAAACAGATCTAATGGAGGAAGGGAAAGAGAGTTTCCATTTCCTGATCCCAAACCACACCTTCCTTATTTCTCTTTACATTACACCTTGTGATTTATGTATCAATTATGAACCATCCCTACCTCCCCACTAACCTTAGCACTATTCTTAGGGTAATTTTTTTTTATCCTCTAATATATAAAGCTTGAATCACTATACAAATGTGAGTCGTTATCACTGTTTTTCTCCAGTGGCAGGAGTTGAAATACTTGGAACTCTCTCACCCTGAGGAAAGTGAATTCCCATGAAGTTGACAAGATCAGACTGTTAGTACATACTACTGATCTCCAGTTAAATCACTAAGGTAATGAATTCTGAGCTTGGAATTAGGGGAGTATATTTAAACACCACCTCAGGTACTTAAAAAAACCATAAATCTGGACAGGTTAATGAATCTATCTGAGCCTCATCTATAAAATTAGTATAATAATACTTATGTCATATAGCTTAAATGACTGTTGTAAGGAAAGCCTTTTGCAAACCTTAAAGCCCTAAACACATATGAGTGGTTATTACTTTCTTGGGAGGGTAATTATGAATATACTTGTATACAAAAATAGACTTATATACACAAGCAACTTTTATATTGATTATCCCATTTAAGTAATCCTGCAAATTAGAATAGAGATTATTATCCCCATTTTGGGGAGTTTGCTAGGTTAGAACAAGCAAAATAATTCACTCAGTCTTGCAACTAGTTAAGTGTGTCTATCCTATGGGCTAATGTGACTTGCAGGTATGAATTAGAGTACAGGAAGATATCACAACACTCATCAGTATCAGGTCAACTGAAGCTTTTTAGTTGAGTAAAGGATACATGTAGGAATGCATTGCATCTTCTGCAATCCATGTTTCGGGATTCCCAGGCTCTGAGGCTATGTGGAGACACAACTGTGTACTATGGTACCGATGAGGCCTGGAAGGCAGAGAGAACTTTGTGAGACCCCCACAGAGACCAGGGTACCAGGGGCAGGTCGTCTGGAGAAGAATTCATGAATTCAAGCATTGTTGAGGTCAAGGTAAAGATTTATTACACTTTTCAGCGGGCAAGAGTTTTAAGGGAACCTGCCACCTTAGAGGGGTACAGGTAAAGCTTATATAGGATATTCCACAGTAAAGCATGTGCCAAATATGCTAACTAGGTGTTTTGGGGTGGGATTAGGGAGTGGTTGAGTCGTCAGTTCTTAAAGGAACATGCACTTTTGGTATCTACTGCACAGGTATTTTACCCCAAATTCATGGGGAAATAGCCCAAGGTGGGGGCTACCTGGAGATAGCCTGAAAGTCACTAAGTCAACCAATGGTCAGAGCTGGTTCAGAAATACCAGGTTGCTTTCATCAATGTCTTGTTAGATAAAATAAATGTAGGGGAGTAGAGGTATGTCTAAGTCTAATATACTTAGGATTGGCCAGTGAGTAGTAAACGTCGTTATGACCCAGTGCACAGCCTGTTAAGCCAGTACATAGCTGGTTCAAACTAATGAGTTCTATGGTTGCAGCTGGCTACTACAGCAGGAAGGGAGGTAAGTTGTTGCTGGGGCAGGCTGTGTCCTAGGGCTGGGGAAAAACTGCTTGGGATAGTATTTGAGGCTAGGGAGAAATGTGATTTTTAAAGAGAAATGTGATTTTTGAATTGGGGCCCAAGCACCCCATCAGAATCACCCTCTAACTAGGAGATGATAATCCACTCTGGACCCCCACTTCCTCAAGCAACCTCAAAAGCGGATACAGGTACTGGCTTTTTATACAATAAGCACTGGGAGTGGGCGCAAATATGTCTTTCAATTCACAGCACTAAGAACTAATTTATGGGAGTTCAAGCATTGAAGGGTCACCAGTCATAGGCAAATTTGTACATTCCTTCTTGCTTAATCATTCAGGTAATTTAAGTTAGCACAGAGTGCAATATTTGAGTTAGCAAGCAGGTGGCACTCTATATGAACTCTTTGTTGGTGTTCGCTATCATGACCCCTAGCTAGTCACTATCTTTTGAAGGTTTGAACCAACCCGGTGTCTGTCTCCATTTTCAGAATGGCCACTTTCATGCACTTGGCTTGGAAGTGACATTTTTAAACTAGGTTCCAGATGAGTCTAGAAGATGAAATGAAATATTTCCATTGTTGTTCGGTTGCTTCAGTCGTGCCTAACCCTTTGTGACCTGGGCTTTTCTTAGCAGAGATATTGGAGAGGTTTTCCATTTCCTTTTCCAGTTCATTTTACAGAAGAGGAAACTGAGGCAAACAGGGTTAAGTGACTTGCTCAGCTAGTGTCTGAGGTTGCATTTGAACTCAGGTCTTCCTGACTACTTGATCCCAAGTTCTATCTGCCTACTGGCCCAATGAAATTTTAAAATAGAACATCTACTATTTATAGCTTACCTACAGTCTCTCACCCCTGAGAAGGTTATTATTCCCTCATTCTATCCTCCTAAGTCACCCCTATGGCACTGCATTTCATTGTTGTATTGTGTATTGTGCATTGTTGTAAGCACTCCAAGTAGGTTTGGTTTTTAAGCCTAATCAGAAGACATAATATCTGCATTAATTATCTAATTTTAGAGAAAAATATCTTTGTTGCCTACCAAGTAGAGCTCTACTTAAATGAACAGATCTGTGATTGTTGTCAGTTGCTTCCTGATTCCTGTGTGAAATAGCCTCTCTAACAAGCAGCCTTGGCCCTTCTGGCTAGTAGAGAAGTGTTCAGCCTTCAGACATCTAAGCTGCTCCTCAACTGTCAAGTCTATAGCGTCAGTGCTGAAGCTGAACAGTTTGCTTCAACCTCTTTTGGTCAGATCCAAAATTAGCCTAGAAGATGAAATGGAAGATTGTTCAAAACATAAAATCTGTGGTCATAGCTCATGATACTTCCCAAACATCTAGATTTCTGTCTTTCTGGTCATGAACCTCTACCCCATTCATGTACTCATGTACTTAATATGCTTATGCCCATATGGATTATTGAACAGGGCTTATAGTGAAAGGATAGAGGTTGTCCTCATCTTGATCTCCAATCCCTCCATCCCTCAGTGCTTTCCCAAGATATCACCTGCCAAGAGAGGGCCCCAAATATAGAGAGGTTCCACATGTGGCAAGGACTGGGTTCCATACCTGTTGCATGGAGGTATTGCTGTGTAGCTCAAAGGGAGAATCAATAGACATCTCTAGCTTCATCTCTCCTTACTCTTCTCCGAGGAATATTTTAATTCCTGCCACAAAGGGAGGCAGGAATTTGAGACCAGAGGCTACCACTTTGCTGTCTTCAGAGAGAGGGGATACTGAGTTAGAATTATAGATATCTGCTCCCTTAAATATTGTTAGTCTAGGGTCTAGGGTATTGGTGGGGAATCTGTGGCCTCGAGGCCACATGTGGCCCTCTAGATCCTCAAGTATAGCCTTTTGACTGAATCCAAACTTCACAAAACAAATCCCCTTAGTAAAAGGATTTGTTCTGTAAAACTTGAACTTAGTCAAAAGGCTGCACCTGAGGAGCTAGAAAGCCACATGTGGCCTCAAGGTCATAGGTTCCACACCCCGAGTCTAGGGGATATGATTGGAGTTAATCTAACTTCTGATCATGGTGTCATTATTAGGGAAGAAGGAGGATCCTAAGCTTTATATCCAAGATTTGACCCCTTTCCCACCAAATACTAGTTCCATAAAGAATATACATATAAAAGAAAGAAAAGAAATCCATTTACCAAATCATAGCAAAACAGAAATAAGAGAAGGGACACATGGGGAATACATACTAGATAAAACAGAGAGAAGGAGCTCTCCTATTGGGAGCAAGATAATTCAACTCAATCAAGGAGAAGTCTCCCTAAGTCTCTAGTATCGCTAGCTGGGAATTTGGACATAATGGAAACTCCCTGACCCTTTCATATCTTCTCAGTCTTTTTCTTCAGTAACTTGATGTGGAGTTGGTCTTTTCTGTCTTCCCTCTCAAAGCTGGAAGTTGACTCAAAGCTCACAGAAAACAGAAAGCTGTAGTTCTCCCACACTCCACCTTATCTTTCGTGCAAGGCAAGACATTCACCTTTACTAGTGAGGAGAGAGTCCCATACCAGTAGGCTCTGGGACAGGGTTTACACAGCCCCCAGTGACTGCACTGTCCTCTCTTCCCTATCCTGACACCCTGCTAGCTTTCCTCCTCCACCTCTCTTCTCCTTGTTGGATTAAACTCCTTAAGAGAACCATCTATCCCGATGCTAAACCTCTTCAAACAGGTTTTCATCATTCAACTGAAATTGCACTCACAAAGTCATCACTGAGCTCTTAATTACCAAATCTAATGACCTTTTCTAAAGACTTGTCATTCTTGACCTCTGCAGCATTTGGTAGTGTTGCTCACTCTTTTCTCCTGGGTACTGTCTTCCCTAGCTTTTCCTGACACTGCTCTTTTGGTTTTTCTCTTGTCTGATTGACCACTCTCACTCTGTCTCCTTTTCTGGAGATTATGCCCATTAACAATGCATATCTTCCATGGGCACTAAATAAACTTGTTTCCACCTATATAAAAATATTAATTAGTTTTTGACTCACTGCTTTTTAGAATAGATAACACTTCTGTTCAGACAGGTCACATGTTGAAGATGGGATCCTCTCTAGATTTGAACCTTGCTGCACTGTTCTCTTGTTTATTCATTGTGATTTGTTTTGTAACTTTAAATTTAAAATGTAGTTTTAAATAAAGTTTGGACTTGTCTGTAAAACCAAAAACAGTGGGTGTCCTCCAAAGCTCTGGCCTAAGAAACCTTCTCTTCTTATTTTATGTTCTCATTTACTGATTTTATCAGCTTCCATGGATTTAATTTTCTTTTCTATGAAAATGATTTCCAGATGTATATTTTCAACTTAGTCTCTCTTCTGAACTTCAGTCTCCTTTTCTCAACTGCCTCCTACAGTTTGAATTACATGTCACATTGGCAACTTAAATACAAGATATTCAAAACAGAATTCATCTTCTTCCCTCACTACCTGCAAACCTTCCCTTTTTCTGAACTTCCTAATTACTGTCAAGACCACCACCATATTCTCAGTCATTCAGCTCAAAACCTTGGTGTCTTCCTCAATTCCCCTCCTGCACTCACTCCACATATCCAATAAGTTGCCAAGTCTTATCATGTATATCTTCCCAACCATTTCTCTCCACTCCTACAGGTACACTAGTATCAAGCTGGTACAAGCTCTCATGCCTGGACTATCCCAATGGTATTCCTGCCTCAAGTCTCTCTTCCTTATTCTCCACTCAGCTGCCAAAGTAAATTTTCTAATGTGCAAGTGTGATTACCCCCCCACTGAAATTTAATACAGTCCAGTCATTCCCTATAATCTTCAGGATGCAATAGAAAATCTTCTTTTTGCCATTTAAAACCACTCACTACCTGGTTCTACTTTTCTGGTCTTCTTATACTGTAATCCCCTCACATACTTTATGATCTGGTAATAGCTTGCCTTCTTGTTATTCCTTATATATGATACTTCATCTCTCAACTTGGCATCTTTTCTTTGGCAGTCAGTCCACTGCGTTTGCAATTCTTTCTGTCCTTATCTCTGCCTCATTGCTTCGTTAAAGACTCAGAGCCAATCCTACCTTGTGCTAGAGGCCTTACTTGATTCCTTCCCTCTCCTTCCCCCTCACCTAGTACCTTCCCACAGAGGTCACCTTCCATTTCCTTTATTGACCCATTGTCTTATACATTCATAGTTATTTGCATGTTGTCTCCCCCATTAGGTTGTGAGCTTCCCGAAGGCAAGTGTGAAGATGATCTCTCTTGCTAGTTCTTGGTGCAGTACCTTGTACATATTTTAAAAAAAATTTATTTTTGAAAAAAAAAATTATTTTTGACTGATCAAGGACTGCAATATGAAGACATATACCCAGACTATGCAATTATAATTTATATGCTATTGCTTGCCCTCTCAGTGGATAGGAGGGTGGGGATGGAAAAAATTTAGACTTCAACATTTTCAAAAATATGTTAAAATTTTTTACATGTAATTGGGAAATAGTTAACAAAATAAACAAACATATTACAAAAAGAAAAACTTTTTAAAAGAATATACTCTCCCTTCCCCTCAAAACTATCTCCTAAACCTCCTTCTTCTTGCCATTCCAGTTCTGTTGGGGTGGCCAGAAGAAATTCCTGGCACATGTAGCTTCTGAAAAACCATAAGCAGAGGAGAAGCATACATCCCATCTCTGGATCACAGAATAAAAACAAGGAAAAGCTGAGAAAGTGGTGAAGTGATTCACTCCTCCAGCTGAATATCTAATAGTCTCATCAGCTCGGGATCTTTTTTCTCTTTAACTGATGTTTTCTACCCCTCATCTCTACTCCAGGATTACCGTCTCTCTTTCAGTGCTGATTTTTAGTTATATAACTTATTGGCTCCTATTATCTTTGGCTATGAGAGCAGTGGCCACCATACCCACAAACTTGGAAGTTCACCTCTACCTTGGATCACTGAGCTTTGAAATACTCCCCTAAGGACTTCCTTCCAATGGACTCATAAATCATTAACTCTTTGTATCTGGATTCAATCACTCTTTTTATATCCTAATTGCTCTATCACCTAGTCCATATATCTCCATCTTGTTAACAAAAATAAGTATGAGAGCCTTTGTCTTATGTCTTGTTAAAATCTAGGTAAATACATGTCACACAAGGTAAAGAACTGAGCTGGGAGTTAGGTGTCCTGGACTCTATTCCTGGCTCTGTCTTCAATATCCATATGACCGTGAGTAAATCCTTTCCCTTTTTCTACGTTTTACTTTTATCAATTATAAAATGAGAGGATTACTGTAGGTCAGAAGTGCCAAACTCACTGTGGCAGGCCCATGAGGCTGACAAACTCTCTCATTCAATTTGAACTAAATTGAAAAGTAATTGGAAAGTGTTTAACAAAACAAAAATGCAATACGACATTAGATAATGTTAATTTGTGGTTTTCTAAGTTAGTAAGGCTTTCTCCCTTTGTATGTGAGTTTGACACCCCTGCTATAGATTATTTTGAAGATTTCCTCTGAAGTAGACATTTGATTCTTCCCTGGGCCCCTAGGCTGAGAGATACCTGTTAGGTTACTGGGCAGGGTTGGATAACCTGCCTAGTAACAGGTTTTTTGTTTGGGCCCCTGTCAAAATGTTATTCCCCTTTGGGTTGTGAAATACCTGATGAACTGTTAACAGTCATTTCTTGTTTAGTCCATTTGCATGGTAACCACCTATGCCTCCCTAATGTTAGACCCCCTTGCCAGGCAACGAGCCCCCTCCCCTTCCTGACAACTACTCTATGTTGAATGACAACCAGTCTGTGACTGGCTACCTCTCCTGACACCTCTCCTCTGTTGGGGTCCTTTGCCTAGTAGCACCCTGACAACCCCCTCTGTTTTGGGGGTTCTTGCCTAGCAGCAAGCCCCCCTCTTGCTCTGTCAGAACTCTGTTGTGGAAACTGCAAGGCTGCACCAAGTAGCGCCAAAATGCTTAAAATGCACTCACCCACCTCAGTTCGGGGCTGTCTCCTCTGGGCCTCTACATGAGGCAGCCACCAGCCTGGAAATTCCTAATTAATTTTGCCTGTGATTTATTAACTCCATCCATTTCACTTCCAGCTCTAACATTTTGTGGTCCTGTGACATTATGCTATGAAATATAACTAAGAAGTGCTCTCAAATGTCTCTCCAAAAAGTCATAAATGATACCTTTTTTGTCTTTCATGACAAGGAGATGGGGGACTACTACTACAATAGACTCTTGTATAGTGTTATATAATGTTTCGGTATCAGATGATTTTTCTTAATTATTTTTTGTACCCACAAGGAAGGATTCAATCTGTAAGGGACAGAAGGAAGGACTGTGATATAAAGGCAACAGATATTGATAAAACATTTTTTAAAATCTCAGTATCAGGCTATTAGTAATCATTAACTCTAGAATATATAAGAGATGTGCATTAAGGGAATTGAACTGAAAGATTTGAGGAAGAGGCCTGTTACATGAGGTGGAGCCAAATTTGAGGCTGTAACTAGAAGGAAGGCTTTGGGATTGTAAGGGAAGCAAATGTTCACAGATTATCTCCAGGTGTTGGAAATGTGATGAGCTTCTCCCACCCATTGTCCGATATTTAACTGCAAATTCTATCTAAATAAATAACTATGTACTAAGAAGAGCATTTGTGGTCTATCATAAGAGAGGAGGGGGCCCTGTACCCTTAATATGTCCCTAGCATTATTCTGTATCTAAATCATAGATTTAGAGCCGGCTGAGATTTCAGAAATCAATCATTACATCCAGCCTCCTAACGTTATATATGGGAAAACTGAAGCCCAAAGAAGTCAAATACGTTTTCAAGGTCACATAGATAGTAAGTAGGAAAGCTAGAATTTTAACCTAAGGCCTCTAGCACTAAATCTAGTATTGTTCCCAATGTATCATATGGCCTCCACTGACCAATTTTGTGAACATCATAGATCTATTATTTATTAAGCAATAGTACCCATATGTCAGGCCAAGAAAGATGGCCCATACTTTCACATTTGTTGTTCAATTGTTTTTAAGTTCTGCCCAACTCTTTGTGACCCCCATTTGTGGTTTTCTTGGTAAAGATATTGGAGTGGTTTTCCATTTTCTTCTCCAGCTCATTTTACAGGTGAGGAAACTGAGACAAACAAGGTTAAGTGACTTGTCCAGGGTCATACATCTGCCTGTTTCTGTAGTATTTGTAGATCTGAACTCAGGTAGATGAGTCTTCCTAACGTCAGGCCTGGTACTCTAACCTTGGCACCACATAGCTGCTCATATCTTTAAATAGCTAAGGATAATTATAGAAAATTCATATATATATTTTCAAGTATATATCTTCACTTTTTCAGGTTTCAGTAGCCTTTCAAATTGGGTTATTTTGAAGTACCAAGAAATTTTAACATTGTAGTTAATTTTGACATCAAATTATAATGATTAAACAAGCAAGTATCAAATGCCCATTGTATGCAAATCACAGCGCTAGATGGTGACGATACAAAAACAAACCTGAGACATACTGCCTGTTCTCAAGAAGCTTGCAGTCTCCAGGTGGAGTCAATATAGAAACAGATAAGTCTATATAGGATCAACTGAAAATAATGTAGAGATTTGTGTATGTCTTTATAACATCTTTGTAACTGGTCCTCAAACCTCCACTTAAAGACTTCCAATGAATGAAACTCACTACCTCTTGAGGCAGGTTATTCCTTATCTGGATAGCTCTAACTATTGCTTATTTTTTTACCCAGCCTTAATCACTGACTGGGTGTTGCCTCAGTCAAACTGAGATGGACCTTAGCTTAAAAAGGCCAACATCTCCCACTGCATCCAGGGGCATCTCCAGTTGTCCTGATCTATATCTTGCCATTGGACTGAGATGGCTCTGGAGGAGAAAGTGAGGCCGGTGGCTTTGCACAGCCCTCCTCACTTAAATCCAATTCACTTGTAGGTCACCTTCCTGATGTCATGGTCTTCTTCCAGAACAGGACAAACAACAAGCTCTAATTGTTAGGAAGTTTTCACCTTCTAAGGATTTTAAGTTTGCATCTGCAACTTCAATCCACTGCTTCTCCCTTAGGGGGTCAAGCAAAACCATTATAGCCTTTCTTCCTTGGGACAACTCTTCAAATACTTGAAAAATGTGATCATCTCTACCCCAAATTTTTCCTTCTCTGGGTAAACATCTTTAGTTCCTTGAAATGACTCTTAAATGACGTAATTCCCAATTCCTTCACCACCCAAACTGTCCTGTTAGCTAACTGATTCCCTCACAGGAAATTTCTTCTCTTTCCTCAAGCCTGAGAAATAATCCCCAGCTTCCTTCCACATACTGCTCAGTTGCCAACTTTCTACTTGAGGTTTTTCTTCATTCTTTCCCTCACTTTTTTCAGCGCTCTCACTTGGCTTTTATTCAGTCTGTGTACATATCAGGCAACTTCCTCCCTCCTCCCAGCCCCTTTTCAAATGTAAACTCCTTGACTTTCGACTTTTGTACAGGGTCTTTATTTACTATACACTTTTTGTCGTTGTCCTTCGTTCTGGAAGAGGACCATGATACCAGGAGGTGATGCCACGACTTGTAAGTGAACTGAATTTAGGGGAGGGAGGACTGCGCAAGGTCACCACCCTCACTTTCTCCTCCAGAATGATCTGGTCCAGTGGCAAGATATAGATCAGGCCAACGGGAGATGGCCCCCCTTAAGCACTTAAGTTTTATGTTTGATTGAATTGAGTGGTGGTCATTCTCTCTGGAGAGCATGTCATAGCCCTAACTCCCAATACGGTCTGACAGAAGCCAAGAAGCGAGTACTTTCCCCCACAGAGTCAGGTAGTTTAGAAAGTACCGACCACACCCGAGTCTCGGTTAAATTGAGAGAATCATAGCCCCGCCCCTGATTCTGACCACGCCTCTCATCGCCATAGGAACAAACAAAGCTTTCAGGGTCCCGCCCCGTTCTCCACAAGCTCCGCCCATCAGCCTTGTCCAGCATCCAATCATCGTCTCCGGTTCTCTTCTCTCTCCCCTCCTATTCGGGAGGGGCCGCCTGGTTTCTTCCTTTTCCCCCGGCCCAGGTGTGGGGGCTCTTTTGACTTTTTAGTTCTGACTTTCCCGCCTCGACGACATCCAGCCAATCAGGGGTCTCAGCCCCTGCGCCTCCCCGGAGCGGATGAAAACTCTTAGTTGTGATTGGTCGTTCTGCCAAGGGAGGTGCCCTGTAGCCACGGGGCTCCTTGCTTGGTGATCACCCACAAGTATCTCCTCTTGTGATTGGCCAGGGTGGGGGGACGGAGCCAGGAAGATGGCTGCTTTGGTCTCTGTTGCTGCGGCATCTGTGCCTTCTGTGGTGGCTCCGGGCACTTGCAGCGACTTCTCAGATCTGCGGGAGATCAAGAAGCAGCTCCTCCGGATCGCGGGGCTGAGCCGGGAACGGGGCTTGCAGCACAGCGGGAAGTGGTAAGGCTCCGGGTCCGGGGTGGGAAGCCGGGCCTGGGCCCTGTGCTTCAGCCGCCCCTCTCCCTCACCGGCTCGGCCTTTCTCTGTTTCAGGGCTTCGGAACTGGCTTTCTCCCTGGCCCCGTTGCCCCTGTCCGAGCTGCCGCCGCCTCCACCCATCACTGAGGTAAGGACTTTCCCCTTGCCCACCCCCACCTCCGTTACAGGTGCCTGAATGATCAATGGCACCTTCCCCATCTCCCGGCCCGTGAATTCACAAAACTCTTCACGTACTGTGTTTCGGTGGCTTCTTCTGACGTTCTGTTAAGAAAAAAAGGCAATAGTCCAGGTATACTGTCCCCGTTTTACAAGTGAGAAAACCGAGGCCCGGAGGAGTAAACAGAGTTAACAGCATAAGGTGTACAGAGATCATTTAGCTCAGCCCCTTTATTTTGTGGATGAAACGGAGGCCCTACGAAGTGAAGTGACTTGCTCAAAGCCATCCAGCTAGTAAATGGCAGAACTCTCATTCAAAATGGACGGACTGATAGGCCATTCAGGCTGGGGACAAGGATTGCCATCTACATTTTCTTCAACTTGACCGTTGGTTATCTCGTCTTCCATTCAGAGATTTTGTTTGATGAGGAGCCATTTCCATTACCTCCTGAGCAGTACATTCTACTTTGGGACATTTAGAGGTTTTTGAAGTTTTGCCTTACATTGGACCTGTATTTGCCTTTCTGTAATACGTATTCAGTGCTTCTAGTTCTTCCCTTTGTGGCCCAGCAAATCTAATCTTCCACTTGATAGCCTTCCATCTATTTCAGTCGATTAACAAGCATTAAGTATCTAGTATGGGGCATTTGGGGTAGTTAGGTGTGGCATAGTGGCTAGAGCACTGAGCTTGGAGTCAGAAAGAACAGAATTCAGATATGACCTCAGACACTAGCTGTGGGACCATGAGCAAGCCACTTAACCTCTACCTTCCTAAAACTAGAGAAGGAAATAGTAAACCACTACAGTATCTTTGCCAAGAAAACCCCATGGACAGATTGGTTCATGGGGCCATGAAGAGACCAGACGCACTGAACAGCTACAAACATGGCATGTACTCTGCTACGTGATGTGGATACAAATAGGAAAAAACCGTATGTGTGTGTGTGTATACTAAGTAAATGCAAGGTTGGAAGAGCATTAGTAGTTTGGGGAAATCATGAGAGTCTTCATATAGGAGATGCCTGAACTATATTTTGAAGAGTAGATTTCTGTGAGAAGATGTATGAGGAGTGTATTCCAGGTATAGGGGATGACAAAAATTTGCAAAGATTGCGCAAAGGCCCTATAGCAGTGGAACACTTTGCTAGGTGACTGCTACTAAGTATTACTTCTTGAAAAAAAAGTTTCAGAAAGGAGGTATAGGGGGAGAATGAAATGATAGTACATTATGGTTAGAGAAATGTCAAAAGTTTGGGTCAAGGATTTGGAATACTTGTGGGTTGTAGTAAGATCCAGGGTGTAAACATCCCTGGAGAATGGGAACAGTGCTTAGAGAATTAAAAGAGCAGGTCATGGGACTTAAGATTAATGGACTGGGAAATTAGAACGTTTGAGCAATTGTCAGCAAAAAATGTTGAAGTCTCCTAGTATAAGAAAGGATTTAGGAAGGAGGGGAAGACAGTGAGCCAGGTGCTGAATTCTTTGAGAAAGGGCTTGGTAGACAACAACTACTATGATTTGAATAAGGTGGAAAAATTGCAGTTGAAACAAAGGAGAGTTTTCCAAATGATACTTACTGAGCCAGTGGCAACTAGGAGAAGGGTTCCAACTCTATTTGGGAACAATGTGAGTTGTGTGAATTAAAGTCCAACCAGTTCTGGCAAGGGATGTAATATTCTTTAGAGGAAGCCAGGTTTTATTGAGAGCAGGAATATGGAGTATGAGAGGAAGAGGTCCAAAAAGAAAGGAAATTTGTTTACTGTAAAAGGTGAATTCCAGAGGGCACAGTAAGAGTGGGCAAGATTGGAGTGAGGGGTGGAGTTGACAGAGTTGGAGGTAGAAGTTGGGCGTAGTTTACTATTAGTAGTTGGCGATTAAGCTTGAAGACAGCTAACATATTTCCACTAAATTTTTCCTTCTTCAGGTTCCATTAAGTAACTTCATGGCAAGTGTTCTTACTACTATAAGATATCTGCTTCCAACTTAAAAAGTGCTTTTCTCATAATAATGTGGATTAAAGGTATTTTATCATACCTTTCCCATTTTGCTAAGCATGTCTCCAGTCACTTCCCATCTCTAGTTTTCTTTTCTATAAAACTAGAGACTTGGACTTTAAGATTTCTTCCCACTCGGACATCTACATTCAACTTTGAGGGAAGGCAGGGCAAGCGTTATTTATTCTCATTTTAACAGAAAAAGAATTTAGGCCTGGGGAAATTAGGCAACTTGCTAATGATTGGTTCCATAGTAAGTGTTATATTGTGATTGGATCCCAGGTATCTTGATTCCTAACCAGATGTTTTCATTATACCATACCACTTCTTCATAGTAAAGATGAAATCCCTTTCTTCCTAGTAATTTATCTTCATTCCTTTTCCTTCTAGAATAATCTTTCTTACACATAGATCTGTCATTTCACTCTTTTGCTCAAAAATATTCAGTGGTTCCTTCAAGTAAAGTTCAAACTCCTTTGCTGGCATTCAAGACCCCTGTCATTTGGTGCCATAGTACTTTTCCAGCCATATTGATGTGTTCTGATTGAGCTAAACTAGACTGCTTATGACTCTTGAACATGTCTGTTCAGTGTACCCTGTTTCTGGAATGTTTCCTATCCCTTTGTTTGCTTGTGGAATTCTTGTGTATCATTTAAAGCTCAACCAGATGTTCTTTAGGAGGCAGCATAGTGGAGAGAATGGTAGATTTGGAGTAGTAGTACAGATTCTGGCTCTGATATTTAATTATCTGTGTGATCTTGGGCAAGTTATTTTAACTGCTTGTGTTTCAGTGCACCTTTAAAATCAGGCTTTAGACTAGATAATTTTTAAGGTCCCTTTCTGCCCTAAATCTAATCCTAATTCTTGCTAAAGTCTTTTCTGATTTCCTCCACTCCCACCAAACAATCAAGTGTCTACTACTTGTCAGGAACTGTACTTGGTGCTGGGGATTCAAAGACAAAAATTAAATAGTTCCTGCTTTGAAGGAAGTCGCATTCTATTAAAAGACATATGTAAAAACAAAATGCATGCAAAGTTATCACATGGTAACTTTCTTAGAGAGGTTATAGCTGCCCAATGATCAGGAAAGGCTTAATATGGTGCTTTAGATTAACTGTGAAGGAAGCAAGAGATTCTAAGAGGCAGAGTACAGTGCAGGTTGTACAAAGGCACAGGTATAGGAGTACGGGAGATGGAACATTGTGTGCCAGCAGCAGCAAGGAGGCCGGTTTGGAACTTAACATGCATGAAAGAGGAGTGATACTTGATAAACTTGAAACGATAGAATGCAACGAGATTGGGAAGAGTTTAAATGCTAAACAGAAGAGTTTGTATTTGATCCCAGAGGTAATAAGGAGCCCTCAGAGCTTTTTGAGAAGGGGAGTAGCATATTCTTGTGCTGTATGTGTAGAGGGTGGACCAGAGGAGGAAGAGACTTGATTCAGGGAGACCGGTTAAGAGACTATAGCAATAGTCAAGCTTAGAGGTGATGAGGGTCTTAACTGGAGTGGTGACTAGGTGGATGGAAAGAAGAGAATGGATGAGAAAGTAGTTGTGGAGGTAGAATTGCTGAGACTTAGAGCTAATTGGATATCAGGGTGAGAGGGAAGGGAGGATGAGGCAGAGGGAAAAGTTGAGAGGAGACTTGATATTATTGTCAACCTGGATACCTAGAAGGCCTTTTGTAGAAATAAATAAGACATGTTGAGTTTAAATGTCTATGAAACTTTCAGTTGGAAATTTTAATTAGGACCTATCTATCTGCTCAGCTATCATAATAGTGCATTAAAGATGCACTATTATGATACAAAGTTTGGTTTTTGTAACAAGCATATATTCTAGTTATCAGTATTGGATCCTAAGGCCCCTACTAGATTTTGTTTCTTGAAGTAAGGAATCATAACTAATCTAAATTTTAAATATTACTCCCTCATGTAACATAGTTCTTTGTGTACACACACACACACACACACACACACACACACACACACACACACCCTCCTAATAAATGTTTGTTGATTAATTGATCCCCATAGCACCCTGGAAAGGGAGAAGTGCTTCATTACCTTCTAATGAAATGGAAGCAGATGCTTTGATTTAGACTCTTATGAATTTGGATTAAAAACCTGAAAAAGGGAGTTTGTTGAATTAGATCGGAACTAGATATTCTATATTTAGTTCTAGGTAATCTACATAGAAACCTGAAAAGAGAACATCTAAATAGTTAAATTAAGGAAACCTAGGTTCTGCAATCCTAAAGCCAGAATTAGAGAAATTAGACATTTCTGTACATAATGGAACTATTTGTAAATTGATTCTTCTTTCCTAAAATATGGTCTTAATTTTAAGTACTTTCCCCCTACTTTTTGGTCACCTGATCACCAAGTTGTGGCAAGTGATATTGATTAGTTAATATTTGTTAAATATTGAGCCAGCATTAGGTTTATTACTATACTGATAAAGCTTCAATCTCCCATGAGGTGTATTAATCTAATGTGTTCTTTGGAACATCATGTTGTATCTGTTGTTTCCATGATGGCTCCATACTTTTTTTTTGAAAACTTCTTATGATTAAAATAACTAACATGATGATTTAAAGTTTATAAATGTTGTTCATGAGGTAGGCTGTGAAAATATTTATATTATCATATTACAGAGAAGGAAACTGAGGCCATTGGAGTGACTTGCCCATGGTGACACAACTAGCCAGTGTCTGACCTGGGTCTGGACTGAGGATCCTATACTCTGTACCATTTGATGGATTGTTTCTTGATTTCTTGTTAAGACTGACTGCTCCTTTGATCTTGAGAATTTAAACCAGAGTGAGTCTTAAAGCTTTACTGTTATTTCTCTAGCTCTTAAAAGAGTTTTGCTTGGGCTTTTCAGATACATTGTTGAGAATAAAGACAGAGAAAACCTTTTCATGGGAAGTTTGGTTTTAAAAAAAAATTATAAAGTTGATTGTTTGCCAGCATATTCAAATATGAAATAAAAGGTTGTATATGAAACCATAAACTTCCTGTCATTTTTTTCAAGGGTGTATTAGTTTCACTAATACAGGTAGAAATAAAACCCTCCTCATTGTGTCCATGTTGCCTTCTGAACTTTCTTTCTGTGTATTTTTGGTCAGTTATTCAGTGTTTTCCAAATGGCTCCTTATTGCCTTTGGGATCAAATACAAACTCTTCTGTTTGGCATTTACACCCTTCACAGTCTTGATGCAGCTTGTCTTTCCAGGCTTGTTAGACATCATTTCCCTTAATGCACTTTATATTCCAGACAAACTGGCCTCCTTAACTGTTGCCGACACCCAGCGTTCTATGTCCTTTCCTCCTATAGCTGTGCCTTTACTCACATCTTCCCGCAGCCTATACTGCCCTCCTGCTGTACCTCTGCCTTTAAGAATCTCTTCCTTCAAAGCTGAGCCAAACCTCCTGTATTAGGCTTCTCTCAATCATTGGGCAGCTATGGCTTTCCCTCCCTAGTTGGAGTCAGTGCCTATAGTTGTTTACTTCTTCTGTCATCACGACATCATTTCTTATGTCTTTTCATATTTATTTGTATTTTATTTGTTTATATTTGTCATTTCTTATGACATAATAGCAATTCTCAGTGGTCATGTATCAGAATTTAACCGTTCTTCCATTTTACAAATGGTTTCCCCTTCCCCCTCCATTTTTGTGCTCTTTTTGTAGAGGTTGGCCTTTTTTTGCCCTTATAAATAATATCCTTAAGGTATGATCTTTGTAGTGCAGTCCTTTACTTACATTTATTCTCTTAATTGCTTTTACCCCCTTGCCTTATTGCTATAGTTAGCATTTCTGAAACTCTTCTGTGTAGTAGTACTCTTAAGAGTGGATATTACCTTTGTGGGAAAGCTCATTACCTGTGTTCATATAGTCCTAGCTTTTAGTTTCCAAATTTTAAAATCATACTAAGGTGGAAATGTTTTGTGTGACTGCACATGTAAATGCTATATCAAATTGCTTGCCTACTCAAAGAGGGAGTGAATGTTAAAAATTGTTCTTACATGTAATTGGAAAAATAAGTAATTGCCAAAAAAATCATACTATGAAAAATTTTATTCTTGTATTTCTTGTTGGAAGAACATTGAAACATTGTACCTTTATTGTCAAGTTAAGCAGTGAATCTCTCAGAGGTTGATAACTGTGAGGAGAAACTTAGACATCTTGTGGGATCTTATCTGGTCCAGTTCCCTCATTTTACAGATGAGCAATAGAAGTCCTGAAAAGTTAAGCAACTTGCCCAGGGTCACAAATGTTTATTGACTGATACTGACTTAGATGACTAAGGAGTTGAACCCAAGTCCAAGGACTTGCAAGGGTTGCAAATTCAACATATTTTTTACTATAAATTATACACGCCACTGGTGGTTGTTTTTTGTTTTTTTATTTTTCTTTTTTCTGGAGGTAGGGAGGAAGAATGAGAACTTGCTTTTCGTATTTTCATTTTCTAATTTTTTAAACTAAACAGCTCATTAACTCTCTTTTTTCTCTTGTAAATAAAAGCATTCAGGGACTTAAATTTGCCTTTGAGTATGACTTTGACTGAATCCCAGAAAAATTAATAGGTTTAGTGGATGAACAAGCATTTAGTATGTTCTTACTACACAACAGGCAATAGAAATACAAATCCAAAGCTGAGGCAGATCCTGCCCATTAAATTGCTTGTATTCTGTTAGAGAGACATAATATATTCAGAGACAAGTAATAGAGTGTATCTAGGTAAGTACAAAGCAATTTGGAGGGAGTCAGGAAATGCCTCTAGAGAGGCTACAGGTTTCAGAGAAGCTGAGGTGCAGAAGGAAATATTCTAGGCATGGCTGATAAATAGTGCAAAGACATGGAGATGGAAAGTCTAATGTCATGTATAATATTTATATTGTATTTATAATGTCTTAATATGTAATTTTTGTAATTTGATCTTTAACACAGACATTAGTCAAGAAGTTGTTTTTTTAGTTTTCATCTACATAGGCCTTCATATTTTTCTTATCTTCTGTGTTAGTTACTGTTTTTATTGTAATAGATAGGGAGATTAGATCTATTATTTCAATGACATGGAGAATTCTTGGATGAGGTAACTCCTCTGGCAATGCAGGTCAGCCTTCTCTGCAGCTACAATCTTAGTTGCTGGAGCATTTAGAGATAAAGGAATTAGCTCAGGGTCACACATCCATTTTGTGTCATGTTGCAGTATTTCTAAATGTAGTGTTTATAATTTCTAAAGTTTTCTTTGGGTTCTAGAACATTCTTTTTTTGTTAATATTTCAGTCATTTGCAAAAAAGAGCTTTATTCCCTACTTTACCTATTCAGTATTCACTATATGTGTTAAATTCAGTTTCTTTATTATTCTATAAATGTTACTTTTTCTTCTTTATTTTGTTTGTAATACTCCCATTAGTGGAGCACTTTGAAATCTCTGACTAGGAATTGCTTCTTTATGATTACTTGTAGAATTATCATTTTGATTGCAATTTTTAAGCTTAAGATTTATCACAGAATGTCTGAGGAGCAAGAAATCTCTCAGAAGCCATCTAGTTTAATGCATACCTGAACCCTCTGTAATAATACCCAATAAGTGGTCATTCAACCTTCGTCAAAGGATCTTTAATGAAGAGGAATTCCCTATATCCCAAGGTATCCTATTTCAATTTGAGATAGTTTTTGAAAATTATTGATATATTTCAGTTTTTACATAACATCCTAATAATCCTTTCCTTTCCCCTTCTCATTGTAACATTTCTAGTAAGAAGGGGAAAATAGCAGTTCATCAGAACTAACCAACATATTGAAAAAAGTCTTAACATTTTTGTAGTGTTTGCACATCCATAATCCATTTAGGGATCAGTTTGAATTGGTAGAAAGTTTTTCTTTACATCAGGGTTAATTTCACCTCTATGAAGCTTTTTTATTCATTGCTCCTTTTTTTCTCTGGGCCTGGAAGAACTTGTTTCATCCTATTTCCATCAAATACTTGAAGATGTCTATCATGGGACCCAGTTCTCTTCTCCAGGTTAAACATTTCTTCCTTCAGGCAGTAAAAAGAGTTATGAATATATTTATAATTGATAAGTAGAAAGAATGATGATATGGAGTCAGGAGAACAAAATTTGAATATCAGCTCTAATCCTAGCTGGGTATTCCAGGGTCTTTAATAATGGGGATGAAATAGTACTGTACTTGTACTACCTATGTTGTAGAAGTATAGTGAGAAAAGTGCTTTGTAAACCTCAAAATGCTACAGAAATGTCAATTATTAATATTTTTAGATTATTTGCTTATACTTGGGTAGCTTTTCCAGTCTACTGAGAATAGACTAAGTATCTTTATGTCAGTGTATTATTGCTATTCCTGAGAGTTGTGATTTTTTGAATTTCTCTTCGATTTTATTTTTTTATTTTTGTTTTGTTTTACCATTTAGTATCAACCAGTTCCCTTACATTAAAAGTATATAATTGATGTAAGAGGAGAGAAACAAAGAATCATGAGAAAGAGTGAGGTAGGAGCAGAAATTATACCTCTGTGAACACTTAATGGATAAAACCTTGAAATTTATATGAATGAATTGAGTGGCAGAAATTTTCCCCCTTCTACTTACCTCTGAGGAATTTTCTTTATGAATATACACTTTCAGCTTATATGGACCTCAGTTTTACTTAATGAAAAACGGAAATATCATGCTTGTACCTTGGGCTTTCAGCAGTATCACTGTATTTTAAAACTACCTTGAAAGAGTGTAAATATAATACATTAGTAGTGGAACTGTGAATTGATCCAACCGTTTTTGGGAGCAATCTGAAATTACGCTCAAAGAGTTATAAAACTGTGTGTACCCCGTGACCCAGAAATGTCACTATTAGGTCTTTTTCCCAAGGTGATCAGGGAGAAAGGAAGAGAACTTGTATGTTCTGAAATATTTATAGCCACTCTCTTTGTGGTAGCAATGAACTGGAAATTGATTTCCCATTGATTCCCTGTTTGTTGGGGAATGGCTAAACAAGTTGTGGTTTGTGATTGAGTTGGAATACTGCTGTTTTTGTTTGAGTTGTGGTTTGTGATTGAGTTGGAATACTGAGCTGATTAATTTTAGAAAAACATGGAAAGACTTCCATGAAATAATGAAGAGTGAAATGATCAAAACCAAGAGAATATTGTATACATTAGCAGCACTATTATTTGAAGAACAACTAAGTTATTCTGAGTATTGTAAATACTCAGATCAACAACAAAGGACCTGTGAAGGGAGATGCTGTCTACTTCCAGAGAAAGAATTGATAACTAGAAGTATGTATAATATGATTTTTTTATGTACATACATATCAATGTCTAGTGGTTATTTTTTCTGATGTGGGGTTGGGAGGGAAGGAGAAAAACTGTACTTTAGAGAACAAAAGAAAACTTCACAGAAAAGCAGGATAGCTTTGAAAATAATGTGTAGTATTTATTACTTAGTTTTTCAAAAAAAGTAAACAGTGTGAAATGGAAATTCATAGTTTCATATTAAATCCTCTTTATGTTGTGTTGTGTACATGAAAGGTTTATTTTTACTTTTTGTATTTAGGTTAAAAATGAATTAAATTTTTTTAAAGCGTAAATAAAAATAATTAGCTATTATTTTACATTTATATGGGACTTTAATTTCAAATATATGACATTATATAATGTCCTCATAAATATCCTTCGTGAAGTGGTATAGATTCTTATACTCATTTTTTTTAAAAGTATAGGTTGTTTTATTCATAAAATGTTGGGAGACTTTCTCTTTTTTAAAGTGGGTCTGAGAATTTTTAAAACAGGTGAACTGTAACTTAATATTATGGTTCCTGGTTTCTCTTAGTAGCCCTATAAACTCTCTGGTAGCCTTTCATGTTTCATAATTATTCTTTCCCTATATCTTTATGAGAGGCAGGTTTTAGAGAATTGGGTTGTGTAGTTCTGGATGAGGATAGAAGTGTCTTATTTGAAACTTGGTTGTCATTTTAAAAGTAAATCTTTTTTTTATGCATTTGTTTTCTCATTTGAAGATATTAAAATAAATTAATAGGTACCTTCTTTAATAATTAATTCCTGCCTTAGCTGTTTATTAATAGCTAGATGAAAATTGAAAATTTCAGTCGTTGGGGTATTGTTAAATACCTGTGTGTTTGTGATTGGATAAATTTCCATCATATTATTACTCCTGAATTAATATAATTTAACCTTGAACAGTGATGTTTGGGGTAATTGTTTTAACCCTCTTTCTTCCCTTGTTTATTAAGCAACTAAGCATAATTAAATAGTTTTTCTAAGACCTTTGCTATCAATAAGCAGTAGAGCCAAGATCTGGGAGTTCCATAAGGTACTGCCTATATTCAAATTTTCAGTTTTTTCTAAGGCCATATTTCTGGGTTTATGTTAGCATAAATGATGACTCTAACAGTTTAAATATATAGGAGATTTTTCCGGAATTTTATTGCTCTCATTCTAAATTTTCAACATGAATAAAGAAATGGTAGGTAGAAGATTCATGATCATTGTTGTAGTAGGAAATAAAAGTCAACAGGAAGGAAAATAAATAGGTATTTCTTCAGTTTTGAAATTCATGAATGTATTTCCTAGAATCTCATTGCTTTCTTCCTATTACCTTTATTTTTCTTCTCCCTCCTTTTCCTTTTCCCCCTCAGGAAGAAAAAGAAAAGAATCTCTCCAAATTTTCTTTTCTAGGAGGATGCACAAGATTTGGATGCTTATACTCTGGCCAAGGCCTATTTTGATGTAAAAGAATATGATCGGGCAGCTCATTTCCTTCGTGGCTGCAAGAGTCAGAAAGCATATTTCCTGTATATGTATTCCAGATACCTGGTGAGAACCATTTCCAAATATGAATGAAGCATTTATTAAATGCTTACTGTATGCGAAGCTCTAAGTACTGGGGATATGAACAGAAAAGCAAGACCATCCCTATCTTAAGGATCTTATGTTCTAATCGAGTAGATAACACATAGGGAAGATTTCAGTTGCTAGTCAGATGGAAGAGTACCATGGTCCTTGGGATGCAACAGTAAAACAGATATTAGTGCCTCTTCTTTAATGACATTTCTGCTACAAAAAATTATATCAGCTTCTGATGTTGAATCATTTGACAGTGCCAAGGACTTTGGTAGCAAGAACTTTTCTGGGTCTTTAGTAGCTGTAGCACCTATAGGAGCAGATACAGCTTCAAGACCTTACACCAAAAAGAAGTGTTTTACTTTGCTTATGTAGCAGGATCTGGGGTCAGTTATACTCACTTGTAGGTCAACTCATCCTGCTAATGATTCATTCCTGTATTTAATTTTATCATCCTGAACTTTAAAGTAACCCAGAGAGATGTTTGAATATTTTCTTGCTAGTAAAATTGCAACACATTTCTCTCATTAATTTATCAATTAACTCAAGCCCCTATCCCAGATCATTAAATATTATTTATTTAATAAACTGAAGGAATTTCCTTTCCCAGTGGTAGTTACAAATAACTCTCTATACTACGTCCCTTAGTTTCTTAGGATTGAATAAATGTTAAAGTTAGGGAATATATCATTTATTAATGATAAAATCTCTAATAAAACAGACAATTATTTACAGTATTTTAGTTGGGAGAGAGAGCACAGCCAGAGTAATCTTTTAGTTTGATGGCAAATGATTTGTTTTCTCTTTTGGAAACACAGTTCTACCATTTGGTTCACTCAAAATACTAATTAATGTCTCTAAAGAATTCTCTTCATATTTCCTCTCAAGATAAGAGTTAAATTTGTGTTCTCAGGAAAAAGTTATTTTAATTCTTTTTATTTGTTTTCAGCCATCATAATTCTCTACAGAATGCACTATAAACTCTTGAGTTCCTTACAGACTCTCCACAAAACTATTTTTTACAGTATTTCCTCATAAATTAACAGTTAAGACAGTTCTAACAAGAAAGAAGTTTCTCTTTACTTTCTTTTTGTGTTTCTTTTCCAGAATTCCTCATAGATCAAAATTGAAACCAAATTGTCCTTTATTCCATATGGAGAAACACCTCATAGATTGACAGTTATCATACAACTATAACTTCAACCTGCCCATTCCTCAATATTCCATTTGGCTCTTAAAGATATAGGAACAATGGTCTTTATGAGAGAGTCTAGGAAGCTAGGTGTTACCCTTAAATTGTGGTAGTAATAAGTATAGCAAAGGACTGCTTATAGAAATAGCTTCCTAAATATCCCACAAGATGATGAAAGAAACATAGAAATATTTTTCTTGGGAAACAGCTTCTTTGTCATGTATTTCAAGTTATGGAAGATACTGAATGTTTAAGAGTTGTTGTTGTATACTATAGTATAGATAGCCTGGCCTATCTTGATCTAAAACTTCAGTTGGTATATTTTGTTTCAAGTTGTCAAAATTGGTTGAAGGTACTTTGTCCATGGTTCTTGGACTTCTGGAGCCATGATGGACCCTTTCAGGGCTCCTCCCACCCCCCAAGATCACAATGTGGCCTCAAAATTGCCTGATGTATATCAATAAAGATGTGAACCATGAAAGAGTACCTTTCGACCAGCTCACCAAAATTGTGAGTTTTGAATATTATTAAAAAACTAATTTCAAAAATTGTACTTCACTTACAGACTTTACAGTTTTATAGATGCTCTATTATAGATGCTCTATTCAAAATGACTTCAAGTCCTAAAAGTGTTTTAGACAAGCAGGTATATAAAGAAAAGTAACATCTGCTGAAATACGGAAGATGTACTCTTTGAAGGGCAAATAACATCATCAAAACTTTAGAGAGGAATGAAATGAGACAAATATGTGTATTGACCAGTTGTAAATACTGTTTTGTGTGGACAAAGGCTCTTAGGAAAAGTTTAAAAATATAGACTAGTTTTTCTGTTGTTACAAACAGGATTTAGAATGAATAATGAAAAACCTACTTTTTGATTTTCCTTTACAGTCTGGAGAAAAGAAGAAGGATGATGAAACAGTTGACAGTTTGGGTATGAAGTTCTTCTTCTTACCTTTTGGAAAGAAGTCACTAGCAAACTGGTGTGTGCATTAGGTGTGATTGTTGGGCTATGTAGAAGCTGAATGGCTACCAAACTAAGATAACTTGAAGGTTGACTGGCTCCTTGTACCCATTATTTCTTAGATGTACTAAGCAACTGTGAATTCTTCACTTCACGCCATAGGGAATAATTAAACCTAAGACAATAAAGCAAAAGTAGTTTGATCCTCAGAGATTTCGTTCTGTTGATAGGCCCCTTGGAGAAAGGACAGGTGAAGAATGAAGCCCTCAGAGAGCTAAGAGTTGAACTCAGCAAAAAGCACCAGGCACGAGAGCTTGATGGCTTTGGCCTTTATCTGTAAGTCTGGATAATCTTTGGAGTTTTTTGTTTTTTCCTGAGTTGAAGGTGAACACTGTAGCAAGACACCAGAGCATTGAAGAAAGAACATTGAATGGCCAGAAATCTGAAGACTTGGGATTGAGTCCATGTTCTTTCTCTTATTGGCTGTGTGATATTTAGCAAGTTATTTAATTTTTAGGAGCTTCAGTTTCTACATCTGTCTAATGAAACCAGTTATACTTGCACTGATGACCGTGTGGCTTTTTTGTAAGTAAAGCTCTTTGTAAAACATAAAGAGCTGTATGATAATCTCAGGTGTTTATGTAGTAGTCTTAAGATTTGCAAAGTACTTTATAAATATTATCTCATTTTTTATCCCCACAACAACTCTAGGAAGTATAGGCTATATTATCCCCATTTTACAGATGAGGAAACTGAGGCATAGATGAGATTAAGTGCCTTGCCCAGAGTCACAGCTGATAAGTGTCTGTGACTGGATTTGAACTAGCATCTGCCTGCACTTTCTCACTTGAGTGATAGTTGTCATATGAAGTCTTGATTCCTGCTTTGTGCTTCCTGATGATTTTCTCACATCTTAGGTATGGGGTGGTGCTTCGGAAGCTAGACTTGGTAAAAGAGGCCATTGATGTTTTTGTGGAAGCCACTCACATTTTACCTTTACACTGGGGAGCCTGGCTGGAACTGTGTAACCTGATCACAGACAAAGAGATGGTAAGTTGAAGAGCAGTCCATCCTGTGAATTAATGGAAATATTAATTAATATTTATATATTATATTATATACATATATAATATTATATATGATATAATATCAACCTTTCAATTGTTAAGGGAATTGCTTTCTAATGGAGCTGGCTCTTATATATATATTTTTGAGTTGTTTTGCTAATATGGAAATTTAATCTTAAAGTTAAAGATCACTAGCTAGTTAGTGATTGGTCCTCTGTGGCTTCTTTTGTTTCATGGTTAATATTGGTTTGGTATTAAAATTTGGTGGAAAATTCTTTCTGCTGCATCTTAACTTTATTTTCCAATAGCACTGTCTAACTTTGAACATAATCTAGCAGTTCAGTTCCATTGCTGCCCTTATAAATTTAGGAATATTTTTTCTGACCTTAAGAATTGAAATAAATGAGTTTAGTTTTTTTCTCCAGGGTTTCTTTTGTAAGTTCCATGAAAATTTGACAATTTCTTTGAGGCTGATGTCTTTAGCACTTTTAAGCTGGACCATCTTTAGAGTTTGTTTCTATTTTTTTTTAGATATTATTAATATCTGTTAAAGGAGACTAACAACAAATATCCCATTTTTGGCATATTTAAAGAGCCAAGAGCTGTTGTGTCTTCTTTCCTCCTCTCGTCTCTCCTTCCCCACTCCCACAATGAAGATGCTACCTGATAACTTTCTGCATCTTTTCCTTTTGTCCTCTCACTCCAGATTCAGTCACTTGGCTCTGTCTGCTGAGCTTTCCCATGTAGGTATTTAGTGGTTACCTCAAACTCAGTATTTCCAACACTAGACTGTTCCTCTTTCTTTGCAATAAGCTTCACCTTCCAACTTCCCTTTTCTAGCAGTGGTACCATCATATTTTGACTTCTCTTTCTCCTTTTCCCCCATTTTAAGGAAAACTAAATGCTTCTATGTTTCTTGTGGAGCTCCTTATAATCTCTCTCTCTTTCTCTCTCTGTCTCTTACTTCCCCCCTCCACAACACACACACACACACACACACACACACACACACACACACTCTCTCTCTCTCTCTCTCTCTCTCTCTCTCTCTCTATTTCTCCCTCTTCCCAGGCATGCACCATCCAGTCCATTCAGTGCCATTTCTTCACTGTCCCCTTAACACTCAAGATTCATTTCCTCCCATCTGTTTTTTCACCGTGCTAACCTTTTCTTCCCTCTTGTCTATCTACATGATGGCCATTCTTCAAAGCCCTTCTCAGATTCTGCCTACTTCGGAAGCCTTCCCTTACTTGACTCTTCTCTGAATTCCTTACTATAAAACTTCTAGTTTAAACGCTGTTATGCTGTTTTGTGTTGGTCGTTATTGTTCTCTATGCTTTAATTTTGTTTCTTAAATTAGAGTTTAAAATATTGAAGTCGGAGATCTTGCCTTTTATTTTGCTTGATACAAAACTGAGCCTGCAGTAGATACCTAGTAAATTGCTAGTTGGTTGGTTAATGTTGGGGAAGGGAATTAGGGACTTAAATTAGCCAATTTGTAAATATATCCTTTCTTTGGATCTTAATTGCTGCCAGCTGAAGTTCCTGTCCTTGCCTGACACCTGGATGAAGGAATTTTTTTTGGCTCATATATATACAGAGTTGCAGCTGATAGAGGAGGCCTTACAGAAGTACCAGTCTCTCATTGATGTGGGCTTTTCTAAGAGCACGTACATCATTTCCCAGATTGCAGTTGCCTATCATAATATCAGAGGTAAGTGAGACAGGGTATCAAAATGCCATCCAGCCACCAGAGAAGTACCTTTAATGCTTACTGACCTCTCTTTATTGTGCAGATATTGACAAAGCCCTCTCTATTTTCAATGAATTAAGGAAGCAAGACCCCTACAGGATTGAAAACATGGACACATTCTCCAATTTGCTCTATGTTAGGGTGAGCTATTCTTTCCTTTGGCCTTGATATTATTCAATAACATTGATTCAGTAATCCATTGGGTATGGGTATCATCCAGCTGAATTAATAATTTTTCCTCTAGTTAATTTTTTTGGGGGTGAAGTTTTCTGGATTCCTTTTTCCATTATCTAATTTATTTTTTCTCTTCCTTCAGAGCATGAAACCTGAACTGAGCTATCTGGCTCACAATCTATGTGAAATTGACAAATATAGGGTAGAGACCTGCTGTGTAATAGGTAAGCACTATAATTGGAGTGCTGGGAGTAGGTGGGAAAAAATATTACCGAAGTTACTCCTTGGGACAGAGATGTTAAGAAAGCAGAAAGTTAGTGCGTAGGATGGGTCAGATTGATCTACATTTTTTTTTCTCCCTGGTAACATTATTAACTTTCATATGAATGGGTGTTCCTGTTAAAGTGGTAACCAGCCAGAGCCTCCATTTCATGTTGGAACCTCCTTTTCCCTTGAGACCATTCTTAAAAGTATTAGATTCATTTCTGAAGCTCTTAATATCAGCATAGTATAAACATACTGAAGAGAGCTCACAAAATGGAGTAATCCTAGTAATGAAGATAGGACTTATAAAATAAAAAGGGGTTGGGGGACAGCTTTGACCAGATTCACAAGAGGAATGATCAAATTGCTGATTTCAGGATAAGAGAATGAACCTGAGATATCTTTGTTCCTTTTTATGACCCTTTGGAAAAATTAGTTGTGAAACTCACGGCTAAATTGTTTTTTTCTTAAGAGAGAAATATTTAAAACATTCAAAAAGGTGCTTGATGAAGCTGGGAGAGCTGGTTTCAGAGTCAGAAAGTTTCCATCTCTAACAACTACCCATTATGTAACCTACTGAAAGTCATTTATTAACTTCTTAGTGCCCTAGGGCTGCTACTGATCTGTACTGGTTGAGGATGTTTTCTCACAAGGTGTTCCCTCTACCAGTGAAATCATGCGTACTGCCCAAAAAACAAATACGGTCTTCAACTTAACCATTTAAACAATTCAGCATGGGCAGAACAGAAATTTTTCAGTAAGTGTAACATAAAAATACTTTATTTTTCTAATATAAGTAGATAATGGAGGGTGATAGAGAGGGAAAAAAGGGACTGAGATTTTGAAGAGAAAAGAAGTGAAGAGAGACTTGGAGAGGGAGAAACTGACATCCATTTGTCTGACCCCACTTCCCACAGCACTCCTTTCCCTGCTGGCATCTGTTCTCAAGGCATTGGCCTACCTTGGCTTCTTTTCTACAGCTTTAACTTTTTTCCCCCTCTACCACTAACCAACATCCCTGGTCCATCCAGATTCCCTAAGGTACCTGGTCTTTCAGTTGTGTCTCCTGCTTCCCACTTCTCTGCTGCCACTGTCTGGCTCTCGATTGTGGCTTACCCACAGTTGACATTCCCACTATCCATTTTCTCCCCTGCCTGGACATCTGGGGCTCTGTCCCTAGTCTTCTGCCTTTCTTGTCTTACCACCAAAGTCTTCTTTAATACTGTCTCAAGATGTTTTTTTTTTCCGTAGGATACAAGACCCTATACCTTGCTGTAGGAATTTTTCTAGATTTTCATGAAATTGTTTTTGTTAATTTTAACTGCATAACATAGAGATAGCAGCTTTGCAGATACTTAATTTTAGGAAACTTGCCCTTAGTGACATGAAATAGACAAAATGCTGGTTTTGTCTTCAACTAGATCCTTTTGATTCCAGGGAATTTCTTTTGTGACCATCTAGCTTTTCTTGTTTTCTTGTTCTTCTCAGGTAATTATTACAGCTTACGTTCCCAGCATGAGAAAGCAGCCCTATATTTCCAGAGAGCCCTAAAGTTAAATCCCCGATACCTTGGGGCCTGGACCCTCATGGGACATGAATACATGGAAATGAAGAATACATCTGCAGCTATCCAAGCTTACAGGTCGGTGTGCGTTTGTGTGTCTGTGTGTGTGTGTGTCTGTGTCTGTCTGTCTGTTTGTGTGTCTGTGTCCGTTTCTGTGTGTGTGCGTTTCTGTGTGCATGTTTGTGTCTGTGTGTTTCTCTCTGTGTGTCTGTTTGTATATCTGTGTCTGTGTGTCTGTCTGTGGGTCTGTGTGTGCATGTGTGTGCGTATATGTTTGCGCATGCACGCCACGTACTGGGGTGAGGCCATGTTGCATTAGGCAAACAAGTATCAGCATTGTTCTGACCTGCCCTCACATGTATATACATTTCCATTCCTCAGACATGCTATTGAGGTAAACAAGAGAGACTACAGAGCCTGGTATGGCCTTGGACAAACCTATGAAATTCTTAAGATGCCATTTTACTGCCTTTATTACTATCGACGGGCCCACCAGCTGCGGTAAGCCTGACCACTTTGGTGTGGGACAACTTGATGATTAATCAAGGCTAATCAGTGTAAACTGATTAATTGCTCAATGAGTCAGAATGAATAGCTTAACTTAGGTAAAATCTTTGACACTCCTTTGGGTCATTTAAAGTTTTTCTTTCGGGGAACTCCATTAATAAGTTTTATAGCATAATTGCATAGGATACTGAAGAGCAGTGGGATACATTAATTTGGGATGGTGGCAGTGGTTGGACAGAAGTTGCAAATAAGCTGCTGACAGCTATCTCTCTTATGTCACAGGCCCAATGATTCCCGTATGCTGGTGGCCCTAGGAGAATGTTATGAGAAACTCAATCAGCTCGTGGAAGCCAAAAAGGTGCCTGGGATTGGGTATTAGGGCATTGCATGACATTTGTGCAATTTAGTGAACATTGGTCGATCTGTTTCTGACTTCATTTAGTGTTGATGCACACACTAGTCTCAAGCAGGTTGTGTGCTGGGCTCTATACCTTGTCTGCTCATGTGCAGTTCCCTATACGGTGTCTGTCGGGTAAGGCAGGGCCAGAAGCCACAATCTGTGGAAGGCTGTCTGTGGCCAGGTACCTGCCACCTGAGCTTTGTGGCCATACGCAAGTGTTCTTCTGCACTCTGAGCACGCCTGAGTTCCTGCAGGGTTTGCTGAAGCCTGAGCCTCGAGGTAATTGTCTGCTTGTTGGTAGGCGTGGGGTGGCTCCAGTAACCACTTTGTCCCTTTGGCAGTGTTATTGGAGAGCTTACGCTGTGGGAGATGTGGAGAAAATGGCTCTCGTGAAACTAGCAAAGTGAGTAAAAAAAGACCAAACATTCTTAAGTGTTTCGGCCCCATACACTCTGGGAGTGTCTGGGAATAATCTTAAAAGGGAACTAAAGATGTAGGACTTGTGAGAAGCCAAGAAATGTGATTTTTCCCTTAGGTAAATTAGGGCCCATCATTATACCATGAAGAAATTCTACTAGGTGAGGTACTAAGAATGAATTAAAGGAAACTTAGGAGCAGTGTGTTGCTATGGTAGAAGGAGGAAATTAATCATATATTCAGCAAGACAAAGAGTCAGGAAAGCTCTTTTGTCCTGGCTCATCTTTGTCCTTCGCTACGGCCAGGACAACTTAGAAATAAACCAGTTGTAAGCAGTTGATAGGTGTTTTTTTTTTTAAAGATGATCTGATCCCTTTTAGCTCCCCTCCTGGGTTCCTGAAAAAATATTATTTAATTTCCTCTAAAATTGATCCTCCCAGCCCTTCTCATATTTATCTTTAACAAAGTAAGGATACTTTTAATGGAGGTGATTTTTAAACGAAGAGGTCACTACTAATACCACAGGTTGTTTATATGTAATTTTTTACTTTCATGTAGTCCAGTTTATTTTAGACTCTGGGCCTGTATTGTTTTTATGTTGCCTTGGTTCAGAAGTCTGTTTATACTTACAGTCCATTTCTTTCAGACTCCATGAACAGTTGACTGAATCAGAACAAGCAGCTCAGTGCTACATCAAATACATCCAGGATATCTATTCATGTGGGGTATGTGTCAGAGGCAAGGGAGTTAAGTTAGTGCATCTGTCACTGTCACCTCAGTCATTTCTATTCTTTTCCTTTTTAGGAAATAGTGGAACACTTGGAGGTGAGCACTGCTTTCCGATATCTGGCTCAGTACTACTTTAAATGCAAACTCTGGGATGAAGCCTCAGCCTGTGCACAGAAATGTTGTTCATTTAATGACGTGAGTGTCAAGTTTTCAGTCAAGGTTTCTGATTTGAACATAGAATATCTTTCAAGGGAGGGGGTTGTCAGGCGGAGGGATATATTTAAAGTATATAGTTTAAAAAAGTATTAACCTAACTTTTTTGTAATTTGGGATACATTATCCGTTTCAGACTCGAGAAGAAGGCAAAGCCCTACTTAGACAGATCTTACAGCTTCGGAATCAAGGAGAGACTTCCACGGCCGAGATATCTGCTCCCTTTTTTCTACCTGCATCACTGTCTGCTAACAACACTCCTACACGCAGGGTGTCTCCACTCAACCTCTCTTCAGTCACACCATAGACTTTCTATGATGGATTGTCAGTCCCCTATTAAGTTCTGACTCATAGACCGAAGTTGGATCTGTTCTTCAAGGACCTTATTTCAGTTTCTGCATTTGGAGACCACTGCTTGAGGATTATAGAGGGTCAGTGCTCCAGCTGCAGGTTGATTGAATCCTGTCTGAAGAAGACATTCTCTATTTGCTACAGTTAAAGCAGCTGGACTCTTTAGAGCACTTTTCTCTCCCTCCTGACTCAGAGACTAGCTGCAGTTTTTAGTCCTTTCCCAACCAAAATATTTTTAAGAACAACCCTTTATGGCACTTTAGCAGGTGATGCTCTAAGAGCCTAGTTCCTTTGCTGCTTGGTGGGATCGTCCTTCTGAAGGCTGGCAGCCCTCCTACTGAAAGCTCTGCTTTCAGCACCTATGGGATGCTGTTGAGATGAGCCAAGTTATTGCAGTTAAATACTCAGAAGCAAGGTTGATAGTAACTTGCTGAAACCACTTTCAGGCTAGGAGAGCAAAGAGCAAACTGTTGATGCTGTGTAGAGAGGGAGATGAAGCCTGGACAGGCCCTTGGTTTCAGCTCCGAGGTGTGGGGAAGAAAGATCAAGCTGTCTTACTCAATGAACAGTATTCATTATGTTCCTGTTTAGAACAGTGTATATCTATCTCATAAGTGGCTCTCTAACTTGTCATGGAGGAGAGGGAGAGCCTGGGCAGAAGACTCGTATCTGAAGAGCCAGTCTGTTTTAATAAAAATATTTTTTTAATCTAATTTCCTGCATTTATTTTTCCAAAATTAGATCAGGGTGATGGAACCATCTGTTAACTAGTATTTCAATGCATTTTATATTAACCACAGCTTTGAAAAACTGCCATCTCCACTGAAGAAACCTTTCCATGGTGGATCCTACTGTAAGGCTGCTTAAAAATACTTGTTTGGTCATGCATGAGAGCAACACAAATGCAGTCCCTCAGATGGGCTTAAAAAAAAGTCTAACAAAGGCTAAGTATATTTATTATAATGTACATACATACATGTTGAGTGCATAGGAACCATTAAAAATGAAAACAGATAACATAATTATATTACATATGAGGAAAAAAAGCAGCCACTGGAGAATACCATCTTAGATAAAGCACTTGGTGTACATTAAAGCTTATAAAGAATATCACAATTTCATGCAGAGCAGCTTGCCCCACTTTAGCTCAAGTGCTAGTTTTATAATTATGTTCTCTTAGTACTTTTTCCCAAAAGGCCCAGACTTGAGCAAAGGGGAACGCCGGGAACGCAGAATGCGGCTGTAGGGACTGCTTTCTGCTGAGCCTTGGCAAGTGGGGGTTCGAGGAAGCAAGTTTCGAAGGAAGGGTTTCTTTCCTGGAGGTTGCTGGGGGGGCTGCTGGTTCTCCTGGTTGGGACCTTGCCGCTTTTTTAAGGAAATGGAGGAAGAGCCCTGCAGCTTCATGACTGTATGATACTGCTCAGCAATGCAGGCAGCTTTCTTCCGAAGGTCCAGTTTTACTAGCATCATATTATTTTGTAGCTCAGCTAGGGTCTGATCCTATGTAGAAAATAGAGAGATGTTTAAGCTTCCAGAAGAGCTCTCATAACCCATCTCTTAAGTCCCATTCCACCCCACTCCTCAGCACTATCCTAAAGACCAGAAAGAAAGGGAGGACGGTCATGTACACAGTACTAAATACCGTGGGGTTGAGAAACTAATTATGGAAATAAAACCACTGAGATGAGATCACTATAGATTGTTTATTGTTATTCCCCTAAATTAAAGGAGGTACTCCTTTATAACAAGATCTATAAATAAGTAACTCAAGTCTGCTAAATTCACCTGATCCTGTTGGTTTGTCTTTGTGGATAAATGTTTCTGGAAGCCAAAGCTCAGTTGATTGCAGGGGGTTACCCTAGGAACCCAGTCATTAGGTAGCAGCCGACAGAACTCCTTACTTCCTATCACGTATTGTATATCCTCATGACTGCCTTTGGTTTATCCAACTCTAGGTTCTGCTTATCCCATAATAGCATTAATTGTTGATAGCTACTTCACAGTATTAAGAAGAAAGTGCTTTGACAAAGCACTACATAAAATGCCAGTTATTTAGCAGCCAGTCTTTTCTTTTATAAAGATCAACATTAAATCTGAAAAAACAGTATAGATTAGTGTTCAGGTAGTAACAGAAAAATTTCACCCTAGATTTAGGCTTTCTCCCTTACTATCCTTTGTTTCCTACAGTAGGGGCAGTATGAGGCAAAGTAAGATAGGTAGGCCACACTACCTGTTTGATCAGGATGTCATCACAGATGGTCAGGGCTTGTCGGAGTTTTCCTGCTCCAGTGCTATGACAACAGGCCCTCTCAGCTGACTGGAGGGACTCCCCAAGTTTCTGTAGTTCAGTCTTCAGCAGCCTGATGTTCTGAAAGAAGGAACTGTCACTGCACTGTGGCCACAACTAGCTGAAAGATGAAATGTCAGTGGCTCACAACCCCAGAAGTATACAAGGCAGACTTCACATAGATATAGGGCAGTGCAGAATAGTTAGTGAGAGTTGTGGTAGCAGAGACAAGCTAGTGAGGCTGACATAATACAAGGTGATTTCTGATAAGATGTACCCCTCCCTTTTATTCATTCTTATTACCTTTTGCCCCTCCTCTAATTTCTTGTCCACATCTACAGTGAATGGTTTGGCTGAAGGAGGAGGATCTAACATTCTCTGATACTTCCGCAGTTCTGAGAAAAAAAAAGGAGCCAGCCCAGTCAATGGACTGCCTGAGTCAACTCTCCAGAGCATTTTTGGAAGAGTTGGCGTCCGATTTGACATGCTGAGAATGAGACCTCCCCATTCCCTCCAGTTTAGATCCTCCCTCCTTCCTTGCCTTCAGTGGTAGAAGCCAGTTCTGCCTTGCACTGTTCCAGTCTGGCTTTAGTCTCCTGAAGCTGTTTGTTAGAAACAGAGGAAGCTACTCGCTCAGATCTGCGCAAGGACTGCTCAGGATCCAACTGCAGGCCTGTCTCGAGGGGTGCAGACTGCTTCTTGGCCTCTTGCAGGGCTTCCTCCAAATCCTTAATCCTTTCATCCCGCTCCTTAAGGAAAAGCAGAATGCTGTGCACACTCCTCAGTCTCCCTTAATTGTGTGATAACCTGATTTTCCCATGCCTGTCTGGTGAGAGCTACCGAGACTAAAGCCACAATAAATCTCATCCCATTTCCTAGAGACCTTAGCCTCAGAGAAGCTTGAGAATAGGCATCCTGGCATCTAACTGGGGAGAAAAGTCAAGAGTGGTCCCTCTGATTTTCTCTATTTACCTGGAGTTCTTCTTGGTAATAACTCTGCAGGGACTCCTTCAGGATCTTTAGTTTATCCTCATACATTTCCTCCAATAACTCTTTTTGAGTATCTAAGTGTTCACTACAACGCAAAAGATGAAAGAAAAATGAACAATTTTCTTTGGGGCTAAGTCAAGGATGTGGGAGAAAACAGACTCAGAGACAGAATTCCATTCCAGGCCCCAAACCCTGCTCCTTTAGGAGATCTGGGAAGCCAGTCATTGTCTACCTGCACCATTGCTCCCGTTGCTGCATCTGCTCTATCATCTCAGTACAAATTTCATCACGGAGCTGCATCTCCAATTTTAGCTTCTCCTGCCGCTCTTGTAGCAGAAGCTCTTTCATGGCTTCCACCACTTGTAGTAGCTCCTAGAAGAGTAAGGGAAGCCAGAAAATTCCTGTGTCCTAAACTGCAGTTTAGCATCCCACTTTACCTAAGGAATGCAAATCCCAGCAGCTATTACTCAGAAATAACAATCCATTTGCTTCCTCACCTCTTTGTCATACATGGAAATATCAACTTCATCACCACTGTTTTCATTAGGCCCTGGCTCCTGCTTAATCCCTGTCTCCAAAGTGGGAGAGGTTCGTAGACTATGGTCTTTAATGAATGAATGTAGGGATGGAATCCCGAGTTTCATAGGTGGGGCATGAACAAGCTAGAGAGAAAAAGAAATCTCTTAGTTTGTATCCACGTGGCTTTATCTCCAAAGGGTATGAACACAAGATAAACCCAAGGACTCACCTGACTAGCAATGGCTGAGAACTTGGCCACGTGAAGGGTCTCATCATAAGTAGAGGCACAAGGATTCACATTGACAATCATGCAGGACCGGCCACGACCTGTGAAGAAGCCCTGAAACACCCGAGTCAGCTTGCTGTCACGGAAGGGGACTAGGTTTTGCTTGATCCTGGCAAGGAAGAAGAGACAAATGAGTTTTGGGAAGGACCCTAACCATTATGAGATCTCAACGTGCCACTCTCAAGAGTAATCAGGATCTAATAACAGGCTTTGCCATCTGGTCGCAAGCAAAATTCAGAATCCCCACTGTCCTTCTTATGGTTGGGTGGCCACTTTACCGTTGCTGGTTCTGACGTATAGCAGTAATGCAGCGGCCCAGGGTATGAAGGGAAGTGTTGATATTCCCTGCCTCCTTCATCCTCTCACTCATCTTCTGTTCCTTGCAGCGCTCTGAGCCAGCCAGATCACACAGGGACAACCTGGAGGGAGGAACTCAATCTGAACCTTTATCCCCTCCTACCATCCCAACCCTCCTGCATCTCCTGGACGAGAACTTTATTCCAATACTTCAACAATTCTCTGGGACACCCAGCTTTGTAACTACCAGGCCATCCCAACACCCAAAGAGAACCATCCAGGATCAGAGTCAGGTTCCTGCAATGTAAAACTCACTCGCTGATCTTAGACACCACGTTGCCTTCTCCCTGCAGGTGCAGGATTCGGATGGAGAAGATGCTGTGACTAAAGAACGCAAGAAAGAAGCAGGAATGAGGCATTTTCCCCTTACAGAGCCCAAAGTTCACTATTTCCCAGCAATGGCTGTGGATGGACCCCTTTCTCACCTGCGACTGGAGTTCTGGTTCAGGTGAGTACTGGCAAAGCTCTGATTTTTACGACCTAGTTTCAGGAGCTTCCAGGCCTCATCAGCATCCTGGATGTTAATCCAATTTAGATCTGAGGAAGACAAGGAGAAGGGAATAAGTTAAAATCCTCTAACTTTTACTCCCCTTCTTTTTCTTTCCCTTTTTTTAGTTACTTTCCTTGACCTCCAACTGTCACTACCTTTCACATAGGGATTGCCATTTTGGTCTTCACATAGCCGGAGAGTCTGCCTCTTTCGCTGCTGGCTGGAGGGCTCCAACAAGTCAAAGATCATCTCATTATAGATCTCAAAAAAGGAGACCCAGATAGAGAATCGGACATCAGCTGGGACACAGAATGGGGCAGTATCTGGCTCAGCCCATCTACAAGATGTGTCTGTGGAAGGCACAACAAAAAGTCAGCTACAAGCCTAGCCCTGATCATCATGCTTGTGTCTTAATAGCAAAGAATCACCCTGGGCCTTCACTCCTAATAAGAGTAACTGGATTTCTACAGAAGAAATGTACTTGCAGAGTTAAGTTTAAAAACATGCCTTTCACAAGGACAATTTGGGAATTTGTTTTGCTTTACTATGTGTACTTCTTATAAGGGTTTGATTTTTCTTTTTCGATGAGGGGTAAAGACAGTGTGAGGTGGGAAGGAGGAAAAAAATAGATTGTGTTCATTGAAATGACAAAATTTTCTTAAAGTTAAAAAAATATACCCTCCATTTGGCTGAGACTGACACTGCTTTGGCTAGTCAAATGACTGGTAGAAGAGAGTCCAGCAATGCCACTGTCAAAACTGGCACTGGTCCCCAGCGGTAGTGATTCAGTGTTGTGGCTTTTCTTCAGAGAGTTTATTACTTCCTCCTAGAGAAACCCCAAGAGAAAATAAATACAAAGCTTTCCAGGGAGTACTCCTGCCCTTCATTGATGCAATTCTGGGCACTGACCTCACGAGAGCTGCCATTCAGCAGGGCTGTCTTCTTCATCTCTTCCTGCCTCACCTGCTTGCTATCTAGCCAGATCACTTCATTAGCAAACGAAGGCTTCAGGTCAGAAGCTGGGTAGAGCTGGTTCCGAATACTATTGAAGATCAGAGCCAGAGAACGAGGTAGGATCCCCCCATCCTTGTTGCTACCTACAAATATAAAAAAGGAGAGCTGAGTGCTAGCACTTGAAACACTAAAAGATCCTTCTAGAAACTCATCAGAATTTCATGATGCTTTGACTTTCACTCACCCTGGACAGTATGGGTCTTTCCAGAGTTAGTCACTCCATATGTATAAATGAGCCAGTTGTAGCCTTTGAGCACATCTCTGACCATTTCTTTCACTGTTAGGTTGAAGAAAGATGCCTGTCCTACTTCTGGTCCAAAGATCTAGAAAGAAGACAGTTCTTTGAAGTCTCTTCCCTGTTTTTAACATAGGCTCATTTCCACCAGCCTAATCCCTCCCCCTGACAGTCAGTTCCTCCCATAACTCTCTATTACTCCCCAGACCTATTTAGTATCTAAATACTAAACAGTAATTGTTTCTCTTTTACTCAGGAATCCTGAGGCTCTTCCCCTCCCACTTGGATCTTTTTTTTGGATTAAAGGGGCCATCCTTTGAGTAACTACTTAACATTGAATGGGTGTATCTCACTCAAAGTGAGAATGTGATAAGACCTTAGCCTGAAAGGACCAGGATCTCCCATTGCATCCAGATGAATATCATGCCACCGGACCCAGATGGTTCAGGAGAAGAAAGTGAGGTTGGTGACATTGCACAGCCCTCCCTCCCTCAGATCAAAGTCAACTGCAAGTCATGTCATCATCTTGATGTCATGGTTCTCTTTGAGAAGGAAGGACAAATGCAACAACAATTACTCCCCAGACCACTATGGACTCAACAACTTTATGGAGCTTCCTCTTGGCAAACATGTAGAAAAACATTTTCCCATTGGTTATACATCTCACTGGCAGCCTTGTTGAAAGTGCTTCCAGCTTGATACCTGGGAAAAGGTGAATCTATGAGTGGCTTGGCCCACACCTCTCTCATTGCTTCTCATGGCAAAAGAGTCCTTGGGTGCCTGCAGAACAAGGGTTTCTGGGTTCTCGATTCGAACACAGCCCTAGCAAATGAAACATAGGTAAACATGTTAGGAGAAGGGGGCAGCCTCATTACCCTTTGATATCATATCATAAACGTGTGCTTCCCCAGGCACTCACCTGTTCTTCTTGTCTCTCTACCTCTGAAGGCAGAAGGGGCCGGACTCTCAAGTATACTTTTACCTTCTCTGCACCATCTTCAGGTACAACCTGTGGCAAAAACCCAGCCAAGAGCCCCACTGATTAGATGAAACAACTACCTCTGAGCCTGATTGCTCAGCAGCCCACACCAGGGAAGTGGTCTAGATCTCCCTCTACTGCTACACTCACGCTAAGGGACTGAAAAGTCATTTGTACTCCTCTCTCGATATTCTCTCAAGACCTCACCTGTCCACAAACGTGCAATAAAAGCCAGCACGGTATTTGCACCAAGATGAGGGTAAGGAGGTGAGCATACCCCTGTCTGAGGGCATGCCTGTGAATGGCTCGGAGGGGATGAATGGGTGGGCGTCACCTCCCCGGACTTTACCTGCTCTTTGTCCTCTATCGGGGAAGGGGAGATGGCAGAGAATTCAGACAGCAGGTCCTTTTGGATCCCGGCTCCCAAATCGGCAGCGGTGGATTCGAACACAGGCGACACGACGATTTCCTCATCCGAAAGGAAGCCCACAGGCGGAGTCAGGATACCCCGAGACATGACAACGGTGGCGCGTTCCTCCTGGGAGAGGAAAGGAGCTTCAGGGAGAGCGTGCGAGCACCTTCCACACCCGAGGTGTGAACCCGTTCTTCCCCCAATTCTCCGCTTTCCCAGACCCGGGAGAAGGCTCATTCCTGGTCAAGCCTCGGCCCCCGAACCGGGCTTGAAGAGCCCCTCGTATCACCAACCCACGCGTGAGCTCCGGCTCTAGCCGCGGGGAGATACGGAGACCCCCCACCTCGTCCACCGGGACTGGGCGGGGGCCGGGACTCGCAGCCCAGTTCCTCGCCCCAGGCAGATTATTAGGGGAGCCTTCGGGGTCAAGTTCACCCCGGTGAGAGGCGCCCGCGGAGGACCAAACCGGGGGGAGTGCAAGCGTTTACCCGTCAGCGCGAAGACTTTCCCAGCTCGGTCTCCGGTACCGGGAACTCGCTCTGGGTGTCCCTGGCGCTCGAGGTCTCTGCTCTCCCAGAGGGAAGAAGACGCCACTGGCCGCCGCGTTCCTCAAGCCCCAGCGAGCCCTGCAGCCCCCAGCCCAGCTCCGCTCCACCCACGAGGGGCAGCTTTGTTTCAGACGCAAGGTTTCAAACAACGCGCTCTGCTCTCCCAGCCAATCCGGCGGCGAGATCGCATCCGCCAATCATGGCGCTCCGAAGGCGGGTCGGGTTACCAACCGTCGCTGCCTGGGCCTTTGGGCTCCGGGCTCCGGGCCCCGGGCTCCGGGCCAGGGCTTCTGCCCACCCTTAAGAACCCCCGACAGCCTGTCCCCCCATGAAATGTGAAGGGAAACCCAAAGGTGAGGCCATCATCCCTCGCCCCACCGTTTTCTTATCCAGAAGCTTGCCCGAGAACTAGAGGCTCCTCCCCAACTTTACACCACCCAGCCCAAATAAACTCCATTTCCCAGAAGGCATCTGGTTGTGGGTGGTGTCAACTCAGGGACCGTACTCCATTTCCCAGAGTCCTTCGGGGCGCGGTCCGATAAGGACCTGCCTCTTCCCGGGTAGGGGAAGAGTCGGGGCCAAGATGGCGACGGGGACGGGCAGTGAGTGTCTTCGCTGCTCGGGGATGGGCCGCTGCGGCGGTTGTGGCAGAACCCTCCCGACCGCCCCCGCTTCCCGCTTCCAGCTCGAGGGTTGGGATTCGCGGAGCCCTCGGCCTGGGGGCCCTGTGACATCGCGCTAGGCGAGACTCGAGCTTGCCGAGGGGGCCGCCGAGGAGGGCTTGTTTTGGAAGGATTGTTATGGAGGGGCCCGAGTCGTGTGCGGAGCCCCGGGGAGAGGGGGCGGGGCAGCTAGGCCTCGAGACGCCGGAGAGATCGGTGGATGGGGGCCCCCGGCCGACCCCGCCCCTCCCTCTCTGCCTCCCTCGTCCGAGGGCTGCATCCCCGCAGCGGGGGAGGGGCGAGGCCTCCTGCGGCCTGGCCTGCGGGGAGCGGCTCAGGTTTCCTAGTGAAACGCGTAGCGCGGGAGCCAGGCCTGCCTTCTGCGTCTCTGCGGGGGGCCGAGCTTTCTATCCGGAGTGGCGTAGGCAGATTTTAGAGCTGGGAGGGCCCCTTAGACGTTAGGCGGCAAACCCCTCTTTTTTTTCCCCGATTTTTGAAAAACAACGTTCCTTGCAGGAGGCCTGCGGGCTAGCCTGAATTTGATTACTGTCATTTTTTAGACCTATGGCTTGCGATCTTTAGGCCTCAGTTTCCTAAATTGTAAACTGAGGGGTAAAAGAGGCGTTGGTGGACCAGATGCATTGTGGTTCACCTGAAAGAGTCCAGACCATGCAGTTAGAAGGGCTGGGTTCAAATCCCAGCTCTGCTGCTTACGAAGTGTGAGAGATAGTGGGCAAATGATGTAGCCTCCCTTTTTTTCATTTGTAATAAGGCAGTTTGGGCTAGAAGCAGGGGCTTTTAATTTGGAGTCTATGGATAGGTCTTTAAATAGATTTCAAGAAGTTTTTGAATTTGGATAAAAAATAATTGATATTTGTTTCAAAATAATTGATTTCCTTTTTATTTTATGCATTTAAAAAATTCTTAAACGGGGAGCCAAAGGTTTCACCAGACTGCCAGAGGGGTCCCTGACACAAAAAGTTAAGAACCCCTGGACTAGATGATTTCTAAGGTCTTACTCAACTGCTTCTTCACCTTATTCTTAAGGTGGATTGTTGAGGTTTGAAGGCATAGAGCAGGTACTGGTCCACAGTGGGTTGCTACCCAATTTTTGATGAAAGGAGTTGTATTGAGACCAATCTGATTTAGTTCACTTGATTGGAATAGTGTTAGACCTTTGCCTGGGATTGATGTCTTCTCACTGGACTCTCACTGAGTTTCCTCTTTCTACAGAACACAAACTGCTGAGTACTGGCCCTACAGAACCCTGGTCTATTCGGGAGAAGCTGTGTCTAGCCTCCTCGGTCATGAGGAGTGGAGATCAAAACTGGTAAGATACTTGGGATATCAAATGTAGGATAGCAGGAGCTTGGGACATTGAAATTACTGGGAGACTTTCCTGTACTTGGGGGTTAGTTGAGCCATAGGAACCAGGAGCTAGTATAAATCTTTAACCATTATTGTGAAGTTCCAGGGGAGTAAAAGAGAAGGGTCTTGAATCTTAAGATTTAGTTTAACCTTTTTGTGGTTTTCAGAAAAGAACAAGCACCTTCTTGACTAATCATCTGCTCTGTTAATTGTTAAAACTCAATTTTTAGAACTTTTTTCTCCTTCTATCTGATTCCAGTTTTGGAGTTATACCATTAGCTTAAATGAGAACTCAGTCACTCATTAAGTAGAAGATATTGTTCTCTATAGGAAACTTTACTTGCTTTCTGGTGTTTACCTGGACCCTTAGATAGAATCTTGTAATGAAAAACTTGAGAACTGCTTCCCCTGTGTTTGTAGAAGTATGTCCAATGGTGGTAGAGATTAATATCAGTCACTCTCTACCATGTAAGTAGCAACAGTTCAGGAGCCATCCCTTCTTTTCATAATATAATAGAAAAACTACTGACCTTGAAGTCAAAAGATCTGGGCCTGATGTCCTGCTTAAATGAATATTGATGAACTTTGTGACCCTGGAAATACCACAACTGTGGTATTTCCTAATCTAGCGGTGCCCTACTTAGGAACGCGTGAAGTGTTTCCAAGGTATCTATCTGTAGATCCATATGTATAAAAGCATTGCCTTTAGTTCCAATAGCTCCTGTGTAATTGTTGTAAATATGGGGTATTTCAAATACATCAGATGCTTCAGGGATTAATAAAATGCCAGTTTTATAAATGTTACTGATTTCTTAGTATCTTTTAGTCATTAGGTAATTTCTCAATCATTATATGTTAATGTTAAAATTAATGTCACCAAAAAGTGGATTTATCTTATATTACAAAGGGGTCTTCTGGTACAAAGCCTGGTAATGACTGTCCTAAATCTGCAAAATGGGATAATAGTACTTGTAAACCCCCTATATTAAAAGAGCATTGGGAAGCAATTGCTTTGGAAACCTAAAAGCACTATATAAATGTAAGTTATTACATATAGGAGATGTGATAGTGATATTGTTGATCTGCATCGTTTTGAGAGTATAATGTGATGGAAAGACCACTGTGCTTGTTTTGGGGTATTTTTGGTCAGATCACAGGCTGAATCCTAGGTGTGTTACTTTTTTATAATCCTGGGCAACTCCTACTCTGTGAGCTTTAGTTTTCTCATCTTTAAAATGAGCATGATAATACTTGTATTATTTGCCTCACAGGGTTATTGTGAGGAAATTTCTTTGTAAACATTCAAGTGATAACATAACCAAAGACTAGAATAAACAATAAACTGTGCCAATTTGTTAAACTCAGCAAACTCACATATTTAACTTTACTGTAGTATAAAATCCAACCCAGCTTTTCACAAAACATCTAGTGAAGTGGTTTGAACTGACACTATACTTATTTATTTTTAAGGCATTTGAGTCATAACAATAAGAATACTGACACATTCCGCAAACTGATAGAGCATTAGGGCCCTATTCTTGCTCTTTCTCATCTAGAAGTTCTACTAAGGAATATTCTTTTCATTCTAAGTGACTTTTACGTTGTTTATTCACTTCCATATTCAAAGTCTGTTCCTTCACTGTTCCTAACTGTACTCCTTTTGGTTTTAAAAGTGTGGCTCCTAACCTGTGGACCTGAAATTACCAGCATATCTTTTGTCCTCTCATGATGGAGTTTTATAGTATGTTGTGGTCCAAGACTGATGCTTTGAAGGTCCTTACTTTTTTCTTTTTTTGTAGGGTGTCAGTTAGCAGAGCAATCAAGCCCTTTGCTGAACCTGGCCGACCTCCTGACTGGTTCTCTCAGAAAGTAAGCTCCAGGGATAGTGTCCTCCTATAGCAGTCTTTCCTACCCAGTCCTATTAATTTAGCTGGAAGACCTTTGCCATATTGAGAGAATTTAAAGTTATGCACTTTTACTGTAGATCAGTGAAAATTGCCTTTTATTTCCTTGTTACCCTTCCTTCAGATTTACCTGTTGGTATTGAGGGTACTACTATTTTTCCATTTACCCAGTTTTACAAATCTTGGGTTTTTTTTTTTAATTAAACTTTTTTTTTCAATTAACCAAAATCTAACATCTCTCCTTCCCACCACCAACCATTTCCCACTGAAAAAGAAGGAAAAATGAAGCCTTTTTAACAAATACCTTAAAGCAAATTCCCACATTGACCATCTCAAAAAAAAAAAAATACGTCTCTTTCTACTCTTAAGTCCTCACTTCCATGTCAGGAGGTAGGCAGCACATTCAGTCATAAGTACTCTAATTGTTATTTCAGAGTTACCTTTTTTTTTATATTGTTGTTGCTAGTGTATTCATTGTTCTTGAATCATTTTTGACTCTTCCTTTCCCTTACCCAGATCTTATTGATTTTACCTCCACAACATCTCTCAAATTGCATATTTTTCTCTCTCTATACCATAACCATCCTAGGTCAGAATCTTTTACTTGGACTATGGTTAGCCCTTCTTAGCATTGTTTCCATTCTCTTCCTCAACAATACATCCTCCACAAAGTTGTTACTGGTCTTTCTAAAGCACAGATCTGATTAAGTTATTTGCTTTCTCAAGAACCTTCAGTGGCCCTCTATTGACTCTAGAATAAAATAATAATAGCTAACATTTACGTAGCACTTACCACGTTCCAGGCACAGTTCTCTATCCACTTGGACGCCAGCTACCTTACAAACTAAGCTTGGTATTTAAAACAATTTACAGATTGAATCCTGCTTATTTTTTTCATGTTTACTGTTTATTATGCATTCTACATTCATCCATTCCCTTTTCATCTCTACCTCTTAGAGTCCCTAACTTAACTCAAGCCTCAGTTCATGAGCTATCCTCTGTGGCATTGATCTTTAAACTTTTGATGGTACATTGCTATCAGTAAAATTTTTTGCCCCCAGTAAATGTATATTTATTTGTAAATTACATTTTTGCAGTATTGTACTAGTGATAGTCATAAAACTTACACAAAAAATAGACATTGACAAAGGATGTGATAACAGTTAAATAATACGGAGCCACTGGAATTTGAATGTAGGAGTGATATAGTTAGACTTGCACTTCAGGAAAATCTCTTTTGCAGTTCTTTGGAAAAGTCAGGTTTGAGCCAGGCAGAGACATTAAATTAGAAGGCTTTTGTAGGTGATGAGGCCTTGAATTACTGCACTAGCTGTGTGAGTGGAACAGGCCGGACAGATTGGAGAGTTTTTGTGAAGGTAGAAAGGACGTGGTAAAGGAAAATGAGGAATGGAAAATGACATCATGATTTTGGAAATGGCTGACTAACAAAGAGATGGCGGAACCCTTGATAAGAAATAGTGACTTTCAGAAAAGGACTGGTTTTGGTGTAGTGGTTTGCTGGTAAATGTTTAACAATTGATACTTTGGGTGGGGGGTAGGTTGTAGGAGGAGTGGAGGATATATATATAACATTATTACATACTTTTTTAAGTTTTAATCTACATTACTAACATTTCCTCTACTTTCTTAACTTGAGGTAACCAGGCAGTACATCAAGCCCTGATTAGTAGAGTTTGATTTCAAAGGTAGGAATTTCTAGTTCATACTCAAAATTTTAACAGTTCTCTTTAGAGAGCCTGTTTGAGCAGACTCCAGTATTTGGCTTGTTTGGTGGGAAAGATGATATAGTGAAATCTGTGGTGCAAATCATAATCTGTCCATGTCTGCTTAACATGTGCTGTTTCTACTGTCCTACAGGAAGCAAAAAGGGGAAAGAGACAGGGAACTTCAGTGGGGAGGGGATATCTAAGTGTAGAGATCCCCTGGGAGATCTCTGGGGAGAGATAAGGCGGGAAATTGTGCTTCCGTGTTTGCTGCAGATGTTTGGATCATGGTTGTGGCTGCAACTCTTCTTCTTTTCCTCTGCCTCCGCAGGAGGTAAAGTAGGGGAGCACTGATCAGTAATGAATAGGGTCATATAATTGTATTGAAACAAGCACATGCTTAGGTCTTGTGGGGATCCTAGGGTTTGAGAGTGAAATTAACCAGTTGGTTAATTACATGCTCTTGCTATCATGTTATGGCTACTTGGGGATGGATAGCCCTCATTTTAGAGACTAGTTTTATTAGGAGAATGCTCTAAGAAACTTTTCCTCGCTTCCTTAAGTCATTAGTACTCTGGCCTAGAATTACCATGTATACACTTAGCCATCTGTGTATCTTTTTAGTAGAATATAAGCTCCTTAAAGGCAGGGAGTGTTTTGCACTTCGTTGTATCTTCAGTTCTTAGCATATAGTATGGGAGTTTAATTGGATACATTCTTTCTTTTGATAGAATGGTACTGTGTTTATGTTCCACTTTTCCTTTCCAACCCCCCTTCTGAAGTCTTTTCTTCAGTTATCTTTTCAAAGACACACATGCTCTAGGCTTGGCTTGGACTGGTGCTAGTGAATTGACTTCGTTTCAAAGACGTTTGTCTTTTAGAAGCTATTTCCTTCTTCCCTCACTCTCCCCACTCCCTCCCCCGACTCCAGTTTATCTCAGTCCACTGAAAATCAGATCTCTCCTTGAGCTGTTCAGATATTGTTTATTAATAGTAATAATAGCTAACATTTATATAGTGCTTACTGTGTGCCAGGCACTGTGCTAGGCACTTTATGATTATTTTCTCCTTTGATTTCATTAGATTCTTGATTCTTTGTTTCCCATAGCATTGTGCTTCCCAGTATTCGGAACTCCTAGAGACTACTGAAACCCCAAAGTGAGTGACAAGCCAAGGCATTTGCCAAGTATTTCTAGGCATATTTATGAGGTAGAGGGAAGTTATTAGGAAAGTTCAATTTTATATTGATGGGAGGTATGATTAGAGCAGAAAGTACTTATGATGGGTGGGGAAACCAAGGGATATTAGCTGAATATGGGAAGGATATTCTTTTGCTACTATGTGGATTGTCCTTTTGCAGGAGGAAACGTGGTGAAAAAGGGGAAGTGGTAGAAACAGTAGAAGATGTTATTGTTCGGAAACTGACTGCTGAAAGAGTTGAGGAGCTGAAAAAAGTAATTAAGGAGACACAGGAAAAATACAGGTATTTATCACAAAGGATGCTGAGAGTCAAGAAATGGTGATTTTTAGTATTGGGACAGAGTAGAAGATAGGTGTTGAAAAATCAGATAAAAGCCAAAAAATCTTTTTCTCTCCTTAAAGACAACTGAAGAAAGATGCAGAACTTATCCAAGCTGGACATATGGACAACCGACTTGATGAACTATACAATGACATTGCAATGTGGGTAGTATTGGTGTCATCTCTGCATCTTTTTTCCCTTTACCCTAGAGAAAAATCTGATCTTTGTATTCTGCTTGCTGTCTTTAAGCTTTAGAGACAGTCTTAAAAGGGGAGAGCTGCCAGGTAGCTTACATAGGCACAGTGGCCTGTATGGAGCTGGGTCCAGAAAGTGGTTTACAAAAACATTGCCATATTGTCTTGGTAACCTGGCTTTTATCCACACCAAGTAGGTATTTAAAGTTTGGTGTGATTGAATTGGTTCTCATTGGGAAATGATAGTTTGTACCCTGTCCGAGTCTAGAACTCTTAATTGAGCTTGATCTCTTTCCTTCCTGATTTCACTGATTTCTTTGAACCTCCCCAGAACTGGAGGAATAGAGCTAACTGGCAGTTAACACCTCATCTTCTCTGCCCAGGAAAAAGAAGTTGGAGGAAGAAGAGGCTGAAGTGAAGAGGAAGGCTACAGATGCTGCATATCAGGGTGAGCGGAGACACAAGGTATTCTTTTAAGAGTTAGAAGATAATGGCATTGTAGGTTATTTTACAGAAAGATAATTCAGATTACTTCACAGTTTTTGTTCTCTCCTTTTTAATGTTTATTGACCTAAACCCACAAATACAGCTGTAGGGTCAAAATAATCTCTTAAATGACAACAGGGACTTTTGAGCTCTGCTTGATCCTCATCTGACCCTAGACAGGTATGATTGGAAGACAGCACAGGATTATCAGGACATCAAGCTTTAGAAATTAAAGATTTCTTAAATTAAGGCTAATTAAAGGTGAATTTGAATAGTTTTCAAAAGAGGAAATACAGATTTTGAATAATTACTTAATGTGCTTAATTAATAATTACTTTAAATGCTTGAGTTCATTAATCACTAAGGTGTAAAAACTTTGCAATATTGCCTCTCATATCAAATTGGCAAAAATAATCAAACTGGAATATAGTGCTGACAAGTTGTAGTGAAACAGATAATGCTGGAATGGAATGAATCTTTTTGGAGCTACAATCTGATAGCATGCATTAAAAGTTCTTATTTTTTAAAAAATTGATACTCTTGGTCTAATAATTGTGTTATTGGGATTGTACCCTGAAAAAGTTAAAAAACAGTACCTGTTCAAAAGATTTTCATAGCAACACAGTTGGTAATTTAAAAAAAAGACTAGAGACAATTTAAATGTTCAACAAATGGGAAAAGATTGAATAAATTTAAGTGATGTAATTAAGATAAAAAATGAATAATAAAAATATATCTGGAAAGATCTTTTTGTAAAATAGTGTAGGAGTAAGGACTGGGCCTGTGATCTCATCAGTTTAGCAAATACTCTTTACCAATGCAAGTTGGCACCCTGGCAATTTACAATCTTAGAGAGTTAAATAGAGGTTAAGTGATTTGCCCAGGATCACTCAAGCCAATAGATTTTCAGAGGCTGGGTTTGAACTCCAGTCTTCTGATTTCTAGACTTCTCAATTTGCTACACAGTTATAGTCTCCATATGATATAAGTGGTTACTGAGCATTTTTGGTAATGTTTAATATTAAGTTTTTAAAAAAATAACTTCTCGTGGCTGCAAGGGAGCTTAGTCATGAACATTTCTGCGTGTAATCACTAAATCATAGAAATCTTTGCTTCTCAAAAACATTAAGTATAAACTACTTCTAAAGGGTGACATGATAATGAACACTATCTAACACCATGGACCATTAGGGTTGTGAAACGAGGTTGCTGGGTAATTAATAAGGAAATTGAATGTAAGGAAGAAATTAAGTTGAAAGAAAATATTTTACCATATTTAGTAAAAAGAAAACGAAATATATTGGTTTTCCTGCTATGTTTATTTTATATTAATATAAATATAGCAATATTCATATTAACATAATAAATGTTAATATTTATATTAATGCCATAGTATGACTTTTTAGTACATACAAACCTAGTGTCTTCCGTCTTGAGACTTTGGGTGATACTGTTTTCTTTGTTCTAGCTCGACAGGCAGTGAAGACACCTCCTCGGAGGTTACCAAGCGTGATGGTCCGATCCCCTGCAGGCTCTACTTCTCCAGGAGGTGACTACCCACTGGGTGACTTGGCTCCATCATCTATTGAAGAGGCCAGTCCTGGAGTAAGTATGTTCTTGTCTTTGGTGAAATCACTGCTGCTGGGAGGACAAGACAGCAGAGGGCTGGGAAATAAGGAAATTATTTAAGTCCTAGAAACAATATCCAGGTTCCTCCAAATTTCTCTCTTGTTATAAAAGCTGAGGGGGAGCTAGGTGGCACAGTGGATAGAATACCAGGCCTAGAATCAAGAAGACTTATCTTCCTGAGTATAAATTTGGCTTCAGACATATAATAACTATGTGACCCTGGGCAAGTCATTTTACCCTGCTTGCCTCAGTTTCCTCATCTGTAAAATGAACTGGAGAAGGAAATGACAAACCACTTTAGTATCTTTACCAAGAAACCCCCAAAAAGGGATCATGAGTTGGATATGACTGAACAGTGAAAATTGAAGTCTTAATTTTCTATGCCCGTGCACTGAGCTTGGGGGAAGGTCTAATCTCTGAGTCTTGTGTCAGGGCATGGAAAAACTGGATAAGAAAATGTTAATTGTTAGGGGTTTGCTAAGGTCCCTAGGCTTTTGAGGGTTGAAGCAAGGTATTTTGCTCTCTAGAAATAAAATTGACCAGAAATTTGATACACTTCATCTAATCATTGTTAGCAAAATGGGAGTAAGGAGTTTCTACTGAGGGGTTTGGAGGGAATATATTTGGGTGACCAACGCAGTTCTGAGGAGGTATGGTGTTTGACTTGTGAATAGGAGCTGTTTAGGAGCTTGGGACTTAGATTGGAGGGGGTAGGGGTAAGGAGTACCATATAGATAAGACAGACTAATCCTTCCAGATTAGTAGAAATCACAAGTGCGAGAAGTCAGATACAGGTTCTCTGTTGTCTCTTAGGTAACCCCTGGGACACTGCCGAGTACCCCAGTTACCTCGTTTCCTGGGATTCCTGATACCCCTCCTCCAGGCTCTGCACCCTTAGAAGCCCCCATGACCCCAGTCACAGATGATTCACCCCAGAAAAAGATGCTTGGACAGAAAGCAACTCCACCCCCTTCCCCTCTGCTGTCAGAGCTCTTGAAGAAGGGCAGCCTCCTGCCTACTAGCCCTAGACTGGTATGGAGACTTCTGTGGGTGTTTGAGAGCTATAATGCTTCAGTACTTGGAAGGGAGTGTCTGGGGCTGAACATGTTTGGTTTTTTGTTTTTCTTTTCCTTAGAAAGGTCCAAAAGTGGGATTAGTGGTCTAGCTCTTTTACAGGGTTCTTGGAGTCCTGAGGCATCTGAATCAGAATTTTCTGAAGTCTCTTGCTTAGAGAACCCATCTCTAACAAATGGGAACTTATGTGTTCATGGGTCTGGAATTTTTCTTACCAGGAGTATAGACTTAGTTTTATAAAGTTGGATCTGTTGCAGGAGTTTCTTTGGGAAGATTGAGGGAATCCCGATTGTAGCCTTCACCTCTCTTTTTCTCTGATAGGTCAGTGAGAGTGAGATGGCTGTGGCTTCTGGCCACCTGAACAGTGCAGGTGTTCTCCTCGAGGTAGGCGGGGTCCTTCCTATGATGCATGGAGGAGAAATGCAGTCAACACCCAGCACTGTTGCAGCCTCTCCTGCTGCCTCAGGTAAGTCTGTGCCTCTCTTTCCTTCTCTTTCCTTCAGGGTGTTCTTGGTGCATTTTTTAGTGATTGTTAAACATAGCTAATATCCCTGAAGAAATGAGTAGCATAGATTGGATAAACCTTAGTTAGGAGAGGGGAAGGGATAGGGTGACCTGGACAGTGAGCGAAGGGTTCATGTTGTTGGTAGAACTGGTATTAGTTGTAGTGCTTTGATAAAGTTGTATTTGGGCAGTTATAACCTGTCCCTATAATTAAGAAAAAGAAGGTGATTGTGTTGATTTTTACCAGAATTGGTGGCTTTATTTATGTAAACATTTTTTAATGCATTTTCCTATCAGACACCATGTGATGGCTCATTTTCAACGTAGACAATGACTAAAGGTTTTTGAGTGATGTATACGTAGGACCTGTTCAACACAAAAACACAACACAAAAATTTCTTTCATCCTCTGATTTCTAGGGAACGATTGTTAATTGAGTTTTAGAGAAAGTAACTGTTGCTTTCTGTTCATGTGCTTTTCCGCCAATTCCGTTTTATGTGCCTCTTTATCTGTTAGGTGCTCCTACTCTTTCCCGGCTTTTAGAAGCTGGTCCTACACAGTTCACCACACCTCTCACTTCCTTCTCTGCTGTTGCCAGTGAGTCTCCAGCTAAACTTCTACCACCCCCTGTAGAGTCTGTACCCCAGGCTACCATTGTCATGATGCCTGCGCTGCCATCACCATCCTCTGCTACAGCTGCTGCCACATCAGAAAGTGTAGTTCCAGGTGCGTCCCCAATCCAGTCATTTGAGAAACTGCTTGCTCCAAGATGGCAAAGTTCCCATATGGGTTTTAGGAAGGAAAAGTATGACTAAGAACATCAGCCCCAGTTCAGAACTTTATTTTCTTTACCTACAAACTGATACTCTTAGAAAAACTTACATGAGAGGGAGGGTGGGTGGACTGTGTGTCCTGGAAAGGCAGGTGGGTGGATATTGGGGGGAAGGGTAAACAGTCATGAAAGTTCTTATTCTTGGTCTACATGGATAAGTATTTAACACTTGTCTGTCCCAGGCATGGTATTGGTATCTTTGATCAGTTTGTACCTAATAAGCTCCTGAGGTATTTTATTCTTCCTATTGTTTAGTAAGTCAGCCTGACACTCGTGTTCCTATGGAGGCTGTGAGTGATCAGCACACTGTGACTGTTTCCATGGATAGCAGTGAAATTTCCATGATCATCAATTCTATCAAAGAGGAATGTTTCCGATCTGGGGCAGCCGAGGCCTCTGGAGGATCAAAAGCCCCTAGCATTGATGGGAAAGAAGATTTGGACCTGGCAGAGAAGATGGACATTGCTGTATCTTACACAGGAGAAGAGCTGGACTTTGAGACTGTGGGAGATATCATTGCCATCATTGAGGACAAGGTAAGTGCCCAGGTGAGGAGAATTTTCCATAAGCTTTGTCCTAGGTTGTTTTAGTCATTCCACGGAGGAGAATTGCTAGAAATTTCTCTGTCCTCTGTCTCTATCTGCTTCTGTCTCTTATCTTCCTTTTTTAGCCCAGAGGAAATGTGCTGACCGGTTAGTTGCTATTTTCAGAGAGAGGAAGTAGAGAGAGACTAAGATTCAGGCCATCTCCTAATGAAATTTATGTTCTGAGGCTTACCTTGATGGCCTCATTAGTCTCTCTTATGGTACAGGTGGATGACCATCCAGAAGTCCTGGATGTGGCAGCTGTGGAAGCTGCCCTGTCATTCTGTGAAGAAAATGATGACCCCCAATCTCTGCCTGGCCCTTGGGAGCATTCTCTTCAACCGGAGCAGGAGAAGTCAATCCCTCCTCCCCCAGCAGACATGACAGTCAAGCAGGAGAGGCTTGACTTTGAGGAATCAGAGACCAAGGGAATCCGTGATCTTGTGGACATTGTGGAACCAAGTGCTGAGATCAAAGTTGAGACAGCAGAGCCGGAGCCCAGTCATCCTAGCCCTGAAGCACCAGCTGGAGTTGTTTTAACAGCAAATGCAGAGCCCCCTGAGCTTAGAAGTCAAGATGTAGAAGAGGAACCTAGAGAACCCAGAGGTGTTGTTGCTGCTGCCACTGCTGCCACCACCACTACCACTTCAGCAGCTGCTGCTGCTGCTGCTGTAGTAGCAGCAGAAATTCCTGAAGTTGAGACTTTGATTGGGAAAGTTGATGAGACAGCACATCCTGCAGTAAAGATAGAGGTATCTGAAGAGTGGTTGGTAGGTTACATTGGGGTAGAAAAGTGACAGGGAACACTTTGCCTTTTCCTGGTGGCATGTACCCTCCTTAGTAATGCTGTGTTGAGTACTACCTGAACCCCATATACCATAAGGAGAATTCTATCCCATTTCTGCTTAAGATACAAGCTAGATATGTGGTTGAGTACACAGATGAGACTTGACTTTTCTTTTTTTGGTCTTATTTGTTTTTTGGATACTGAGTGCTGTGTGTTTTTTTCTTTAGGCTTCTCCTGAAAGTGTAATGTCTCTCCCACATGGTCAAAATCCACATGAAGACCTTTCAGAGACAGATAATCAGCACAAGTTTGAGTTGTCAGGTAAATTAAGAAAGTAATGCTCTCTAGCCAACCAACTCAGTGGAATCCATTCTTGTTCTTGACATATTTTGAGATGTGGGTAGGCATCAGGGGAGCACAGGTCAGCATGGAAGAGAAGAGAGAAAAGGAAGAAATTTGTGAGGAACATTTAAAGATGTCTCTTTTCTCTGCAGATTCGATGAAAGAAGATTCAGGAACTATTTTTGGAAGCCAGATGAAGGTAATTTAGTATTTTCTTCCTGCCATGTGACTTGATTTTGCATAGCAATGCCTCTAAATTTCAACATTTTTTCCCCAAATTTTTCTGAGACTTGAATGCTTGGAGGGAAATGGAACAATTGATTCTAAGGATTGAGCAGGATTGATAATGTCAAATATCACTATGTTCATTTCTTATCTAGAGCAATCAACTTAGTGTTTTTTACAGATGGCACTTTTTTTGATAAGCCTTGAAAAAACCAGTGTTGCCAGAGTTAAAGATCAGTACAGGCATTTCAAAAATGGCAATTTGTCTATCCAAAGTGAAAATAAAATTTTAAGTCTTTCTGCCTCTCAGTGGCTGCAACTTTCCAGATTTCAGAAAGTAATTAAAGGTGGACTATTAAAGTGACACACAACATTAAATTCATTTCTGTTCCTGAGAAAGCCAAGGCTGGCTTGGGAGCCTCATAATTTAGACTTAATTAGAAACTTATTTTTTAATCTACCAGATGTGTGTTAAGCTTTTATAAAACCAAAATTTCTTAACATCAGTACAAGTGATATTTCTGCATACATGTGCAGGTGGATGAGAGACAGTCAATAGATGTGAGTATTAGGCTGTTCTTATAACCTACCTTGATTCCCAGACCAGAAATTTGCTGATTGTAACTCTTTTATATCCCAGGATGCTGCAGGTGAGGATGAAGATGATGATGGGGCCAGTGAAGCAGCCAGCCTAGAAGAACCCAAGGAGGAAGACCAAGGAGAGGGTTATCTGTCTGAAATGGATAATGAGCCTCCTGTGAGCGAGAGTGATGATGGCTTTAGTATTCACAATGCTGCTCTCCAGTCCCACACTTTAGCTGACTCCATCCCCAGTAGCCCTGCGTCTTCACAGTTGTGAGTATCAAATACTTTTAGAATTCCCAGGGTAGGGAGGGTAGGAAATAGCTCATCTTTTTCCCTCATTCACCTTCTCATCCTCTTTTGACCTGGATAAAGGGTAAGCTCAGAGTTGACTGAGGGCCCTGAAAGGGTATTCTATTAGACTTGTGCCTAATGTGGGATTACTTTATCTCATAATGCCTTATATTTCAGTTCTGTTTGCAGTGAGGATCAGGAAGCAATTCAGGCCCAGAAGATATGGAAGAAAGCTATCATGCTGGTATGGAGAGCTGCAGCTAATCACAGGTCAGTAAGGTTTTCGTCAAGTCAGAGACGGAATTCTCTCTGCTCATCCAAAAAACGTTCAAATAGTATTAGGCTGTGTAACTGCAAATGTTACTGATATCTGTACTGGTAAAATGAATTTAAAATGACTTCTGTTTTGGATAGGTATGCCAATGTCTTCTTGCAGCCTGTCACAGATGACATAGCACCTGGCTACCATAGCATTGTACAGAGGTAAGCAATGGTCTTGGCACTTGGAGCGGACACATGACTTGTAGAAAGCCTAGCAAATTTTACTTTCACTTAAACAACTATCACAATACCTCCTTATAAAGAAATTGTTGGAAAAAATGTCACCTGCCTTTGTGCAGCTTAAAAATAATACATAACAAATGCATTAAAAAGGTGGAAGAGAAAATTAACTCCAAGGGGCAAAAGATAGTAATCAACTGGGCTGAGGGAAAGTACAGGGAATAATATAGAGCATTTGTTAAGTAGCCACACTATATCACACTGGCTTTGTAAAAACATTCTATAGAATATATGTGGTGGCATTTGAGTTGTTCTTTAAATAGTAGGTAGGAATTTTAACAGGTAAAGAGGGAAGACATTGCAAATGTAAAGAACAGTGTGAGTGAGGGTGTAGAGGCAGAAATGAGGCAGAGGAAAGAAGACTCCTTTTGGATGGAAAGCAAAATATGGCGTAAAGAGCAGTATGGGATGAAGGTAGAGTGGTACCAGATTGTGGAGGATCTGGAATACCAGGTGAAGAAGATGGAATTCTGTTTACTAGCAGTTGAAGATATTTTTTAAGTATGATTGAAACTTGAGAAAAATTAGTCCAGCCATGAGAAGAAGTGGAGAAGAAATGATTTATTAGGAGGTTATATCAATAGTCTGGGCATGTGGCAGTGAGGGCTTCTACTAGAGTGGTGATTGAGAAGGTGACTAAAACTGATAATTCAGCAGCATTGGTAATGGTAAGCACTGATATACAGAATAGATGGAAGATACGGTTGCTGGTTTTTCAGAGTCTAGTGTCACAGCTCTTCCTTCTCCAAAATTTTTTGTACAGTATTTGCATCTTGGTTAATAATTAATATTGACATTTGGAGTTGGGGGCTAGAATTGTGACAGTTGTGGTCTGAATGCAGCCTAGAAACAGGAGATAGTGTTGCTGTTTTCCAAAAATTCAGCAGCAGCACTTTCATTATTGTTTACCTTGTGCTCCCTTTCTAGGCCTATGGATTTGTCAACCATTAAGAAGAACATTGAGAATGGGCTAATAAGGACAACAGCTGAATTCCAGCGAGACATCATGCTGATGTTCCAGAATGCTGTGATGTACAATAGCTCTGACCATGATGTGTACCACATGGCTGTGGAGATGCAGAGAGATGTTTTGGAACAAATCCAGGTGATGGCAGACTCCTTGTTGCTTTGCCTGTGAGTGAAAGGGGCTGCTCTGCTCGTCATGAGATACAGCCATGGTATAGTGCACAAGTGTAAAAATGCAAACAGAAAGTTATCTCTGTCAGCCACATAGTAACTTTAAAAAACAAAGGAACATTATGTTGTGTTGTATTTTTATTTATTTTGTTAAACATCTCCCAATTACAGTTCAATATGGCTCTGAATTTGACAGATCTGTAGTGTGGTGACTGTAGAACCAATCTTAGACTCAGGATAACTTGATTTCTTATCCCAGCCCTGTCATATCTTGGCTTGGTGACATTTGGTAAGTCTCTCCACCTCTTGTTGCTCCAGTCAACTCTCTACGACTGTAAGATGCAAAAGAGTTGTCAATCTGCGTTAGTGGAGGGAGTTTCCTTACCAGGGAGCTCCCTATCCCAAAGAAATCACCAGAAAATAAAATTAGTCATGCTGTGGGTTAATGTGATTTTATAACTATGGGGATCCCAATTAAAGATAAGGTTGTTCAGCTACTTTTTATTGTTTGTTCCACCTATAGTTTAGAGTCAGCAGAAAAGCTGTACAAAATGGTTAGCATCTTATCTTCTCTACCTCTGTCATATCGCTTCATTGCCAGGAATCAGCATACTTGTATAGAAGTACCATATAATTTGTATGTTATATTTATTCAACAAATGTCTCTCTTAAAGTTTGTGCTGTTAACTCTGCCAGCTTACTACTGTATGATAAAGAATATGTTATGATCCATACTTAATAATCTCATCCTTTGCCCACACTGAAATTCTTGTCCTTGCTGCTATTGCTAGTTTTTTAGTGGCCTCTGCCAACCTTCTATCTTCTCTTCTCCCTACAGCAATTCCTGGCCACACAGCTGATCATGCAGACATCTGAATCTGGAATCAGTGCCAAAAGCCTTCGAGGGAGAGATTCTACCCGCAAACAGGATGCTTCAGAGAAGGTGAGGAAGCCCTATGCCTAGGATAAAATGTGTTTTACAAAGATCTGGTGGGAGAAACCCAAAACATTTAAGAAAGCTGCTGTTCCCATGATTAGGTTTTCTAACCCACAAGTACACATAGACCTTTAGGACTTTATTAACATTTATAGTCAGATGGATGCTTGTTAATCTGGAAGCTACATCTTTTATCAATAGTCAGACCTCTGGGTATTGGATAGGCTGCTCTCAGAAGCCCTGACATTCTCCCCATAGTATAGTGGACATTTTCTCCCAAATCAAACATTGAGGAAGCCAGGAGTGACTGAGAGACAGATCCAGTCATGTGGGGGAAACTCTTAAGTTGAGAGAGTGATCTTGCTGGAGACAGCACTTTCAAGATGGGGGAACTACTCAATTTGTAAGGGTTTGGATGCCAGGGAATCCCCGTGCCTAGAGGCTTAATGGCCATATTGCTTTTAGATCTGTTTTGCAGTGTCCTTTCCTCTTTTTCTCAAGTTTTAAAAATTTATGTCCATATCTGTATCTGTGTGTGTGCATGGATATGTGTTTGTTTGTATATGGTGCTTGAGTCTGTGTCCTAAAGTGTGAGTTGCTTATGGCTGAGAGTTTCCGCGGAACCTGATCAGTGTTTGTTTGTCCTCTAACAGGACAGTGTCCCCATGGGCTCTCCTGCCTTCCTTCTCTCTCTCTTTGTAAGTATTGAATGGCTGCAAGGGATGTTAATGCCACAAATGTTCTTAGCTCCTGGTAGGGGAGGGGGGTAGAGGGAATACTGACATGCAGGCTCCAGCAGTGTCTTAAACTTATTATTCAGGTCATTGAGTAAGAAGTGTTTTTCTCTGTATTCCTGTCTTCTATGCATGCTTCTGTGTGTGTGTACGCGCGCGTGTGTGCGTGTGCTGGGTGGGTATTGCTTATGTTGATAAGGGGTCACTGGGCTAGGGTTATATATTCTTTGAGTGGTGTTAAGAAGGATCTAGAATGCACATTCCCTTTCCTTCCCTTCATCTTTTTATAAGACGAAACTATATAAGTTATCCCTTTGCAAATGAAAGGTTATCAAAACAGTTGTTGATTGGCTTTCTAACAGCTTCTTATGCTTGCAGATATTCAGAGTCTGTCCTCATTTCCTCCTCTAAAATAAGTTACAAGACCAAGTATACCACAGGGTCTTGCAGTGATAATACAAGGGGGTGGGGCAGGGATGAGGGATCCATTGGAGTGACCAGCCTGTTTGTTTTTTGGAATCAAGAAGTGGTTTTGACTTTTCTTGCTCCACTTTATACATTGTGGGTCAGAGAAGCAGCATGGTGTGTGATAGGACACCAGACTAAGAATGAGGAAAACTGATCACTTAATGCTAGCTTTGTCCATTAATTTTCTTTATGACCTTGGGCAAGTCAGTTTATCTGTGCCTCATTTATATATTTCTTCTGCATAATAGAGCTAATGATACCTGTGTTACCTACCTCACAGGGATGTTGTGAGGACAGAATTAAATTGTAGCTGTGAAAATTGTTTGAAAAGAGTTAAGTGCTATACAAATGCAAGATGGTGGTATTTTTATTATTCTTCCTGTTGCTTCACAGGCAACCTGTGTCCTTGAGTTGGGAACAGAAAAAATTTTAAAGACTTGGCCAATTAGTAACAAAAATTTACTGGCCCACCAAAGATGTTCACTAGCTCATCTTCTCCCACAGGCTTCCCAGCCTGTACTACTGAAAGAACAAATTAAATACAATCACCATTCTTTCCTACTGGCCTGCTGCCCATCATCAGTGACTCTGGATCACCCAGGCGGGTGTCTGGCTGCTGCAAGGCTGGTTTATAGGATTGGTCTTCTAACCTTTATCTATTGAAGACAGCAAAATATTGCACGAGAGGAAGGAGCTGGGCTGCAGGGAGAGAGCAGCAGATGGAAAGAAGCCTTCTGATTGTCCTGCCCTCATGGAAAGCAGCTGTCAGGAGGTGCTAGGGAGCTAGTGCCAGGGTCAGTCGGCAGGAAAGGCCTTTCTTGTAGGGACCCCAACAGCTGGACAGGTACGTTAGCCAAGAATCTCCCTGTTCACTGCCCTTTCTGACTTTCTATCTTTGTTTTGACTCTTCCTGTCCCTTTGCACAGGGATCTGGGAACTGTGGGTGGGGTAACTACTATTCATTCTGTGGGGACCCCCAAGGTGAATGCTAAAGGCCTGTGTTGGGTTTGAACAGGATTCCCTATCCTGTATCTCCCCTGCATCTCCTCTCACATACCACCAGGTGCTCTTGAGCCACTTTGTGGGAAGACAGAAATGCACCACATTCCCTTGGATTCCTCTGCTGATTTGTCTTCTGAGAAACTTGACTCCCAAGCGTGCCGGGTCCCACCTTCTCTTAACCATTGACTCCTCACTGATGCTCCCTTTCTTTGTTTGCCTGTCATTTAGGATGGGGGCACAAGAGGGCGCCGCTGCGCCATTGAAGCCGACTTGAAGATGAAGAAATGAGGCTTTAAATCAACTTCTTTGTGTGTGGAAGCTGAAAGGAAAGAAGAGAGAAGATGAGCTTGGGCTTGTTGGCCTTGCTCCCAGGGTGGAACAAGAGGAGTCTGGGTGACCTTGCACAGACCAAGGAAACTGGGAGAGACAGAACCCTCAGCGGACTGCCCGTTTTAGGGCAGAAGTGACAGCCTACATTCATGTCCCTATGTGTCCAGCGATTGTGGCTAGTTTGTATTGTCATGTGAAGTGTACAGACTTTTTTAAACCTGTCAAGTGTCTATGTATACAATAAACTCTAGAGGAAAAGAAAACCCTAACCATGTTTGTGTGCTCATTTTCAGTCTCGATGGCTTTCTTTATGAGATCAGCCAGCCTGTATGCGTATTCAATTGTCTCACCATTTTTTTGGTTTGAGACTGTAAAGGGGGAAAATTGCCCCTAAATTATCAAGTACATTCCCTTGGTGGGTGATTTGAAAAGGTAAGTAATCCACAATTTTGGCACCCAACGTTTAGAAAAGGCTTCTCAGATTCTTCTCAGAATAGAGTTTAGCTAATACATGTTGGAAGGATTATCCTTCCTTTCAGTGATGTCAGTCACCTTTACAGATGGCATTTCTAGGAGAAAAGACTGCCTGCTATTCCTTTCTCTGTTGTGCATTGAAGCCTCAGCTTATACTGATTTGTGTCTGTTTTGGAAATGAATTTCCAAAATTTTTATGTGAAGGATGAATAATGCCTTTTAAAGTTATTCCTTTGATTTGACTGACTTTACTCTAGCTTCTTCCATTGATTACTAGTTTACAAATGAAAAAAGGGTCATTTTAGTGATAATCTTATACTTATTAGAGAGATTGTGGGTAACTAAAAGAATGGTATTTATAAATTACTGTGAGATCTTTGGAGAAAGATGTATTTAATTGTGGGTGTTACTGTGGTTAAAAATCACGAAGGCTTTAGTCTTAGAAAATAGAAGCACTTACTGAGTGTTAACTTTTTGCACCATTACTTGGTGTTAAGGGGATTACTGAAGTCCCTGTGGTTGGAAAGTCTGTTCTAGTTAAGTTGCAGATACAAGAAGTGGAAGTCACTTTCAAATTGTTTGCAAACATGAAGTGCTGTGATAGAATGCCAAGATTTTAAGAAGTATAGAAGAGAGCTTTGTGGGTAAGTGGGCATTGAAGATCATATTGGCCATATAGATTGATGTAGAATGCATAGAGGCAGGAGTAAATAGAGCTTTTATGGTGACTGATACTGACTCATTGGAACAGAGGCGGTTGGGGTTTGGTTGATGAAGGAATTCAAATGGTAGGAATTTGGATTTCATCTAATAGGTGATATGACATCCTAGTGGGTTCTTGATCGAGAAAGTTATTCAATTAGGTGATGCAAAAAGGACATAAGGGTAAGGAGGTTATTACAATACTCTAGGAGTGAATCAGTGAAGGGCCTGAACAGAGGATAGGTTGAATGTAAAAAGTATTATGGAGTAAAACTATAAGACTTCATAAGATTCTAATTCTAGAGCTGGAAGGGACCTTAGAGGTCATCTAGTCTAATCTCTTTTTAAAGATGAAGATACTAAGTAAGACAGGTTTAAAATGACTTGCCCAAGGTTACACAAGTAGTAACTGGTAGAGCTGTGATTTACACAGGTTTTTTGATTCCAAATCCAGCTGATGGATATGGGGAGTGATCAAAGATTGTGAGTTCAGCAGCCTAGAATAATGTTAGAAGCACCTTTTTAAGCTAAGGTGAATTTTGAACATACTGAGTTTATGATGTTAGGGCACCCGAGGAGTATTGTCTTTTGGCAGATAAAGCAAAGAAACTGAAAGAGTTGAGTGGCTTGGACTAGAAATTACATATATTTACAAGTCATTACAATAGATGGAAATTGAAGTCTAACAAATTACGTTATCAGGTGAGGAGCTGGCCAGGATTGCAGGAGCAGCCCTGATTGGTGCTCGTTATTAGGCAGCAAGAAGATTATTCCAGTGGGTGATGGATAGAAAAGCTAGAGAGCTAGGAAAATTGGACGGTATGACTTGGAAACAGTAGAAGTTCATCATTTTGCAAGATTTGGCTAGGGGAACATTGGCAAACTTGGAACAATGTCTCATGGGAGTGACACAGATGAAACCAAGTAGCAATTAAGGACTGTAGTTAGAGGGGCATGTTTATTTCCTCAGGTTTATCTTGCTACATTACCTAACATGTGCCTCTTCTCCCTAAGAATATTTTTCAGGAGTTTGCCTATATTATTAGGTCATTCTCTTTGCCTTGGGCTCAACACTTGGGAAACCTAAAACAAAATTTTTGGGATTGGGAGTAATAGCTACTTTATTTTGCTGATTGCAGTACTATCTCTTCACTCTTTATTTCCCTTCAGCTGCAGTTAGGAGAAAGAGTAAAAATCAACTTGGAAACTTAGATAATTTTTCCCCTTTTAAATATTTTGATAGAGAAATTCCTGTATACTTGACTGCTTGGAACTGTGGAAGAGAGGTGGATGTTGGGGTTGGTTCTGGAATGTCGAATAAATCTAATCCTTTTTTCTGTGTATTTGCAGATGGGGCATGACTGGGTTTGTTTGGATTCTGAACAAGATTATCCTAATGATTCTGAGCTGAGCAACGACTACGGGTCCCTCTTCAGCTCATGGGACTCCAGTCTGGATCTTGAAGTGGGCAACTGGAGGGAAACAGAAGAGCCAGGAGCAGAGGAGCTAGAGGAGAACAACTTAGGCAGAGAGTCCAGTGACCCCCTTATAGGGGATGGAGGGAGTGAGGAATCCCAGGAAGAGACAGAACAATTCAACCACCAGAACTTCCTTCATTTCCTCTCTGAGGTAATCGTGTTTGCTCAGAGTGGTCAAGTCCAGAATGAGGGCAAATTTTTACCGTCTTAGAGAACTGCTTTCTTCTTTATCTTTACGTTTTCCCTAAGACAGCAACTTGAGGGAGCTGACATGATTACTGCTCTCATCAAGAATTGTCAGAGTTGAGATGAAGTGTAGTGTAATACAGAGGGCCACTTAGGACATCGGGAAGACCTTGATTCAGTCCTGCCATTTCCACAGTTGGCTACCTTAGCTGTGGGACTGTGGGCAAGGCACTTAACTTCTCAGTGTCCAAGACAGCTCTTCAAGATTTTGTTACAGATGAGTTGCCATTGTGCATCACTGGAGAAAGTTTCTCTGTTCTTGGAATTTAGGAAATTACAGGAACAGATTTTTTTTTTAAAGCACAGGACCATCTCTAGTATTGCTGCATTTCATTCTTTGAGTAAAGCATGGGAGGTCAATATTTACCTGATATAAATAAGAATAATGAGGTTATAGTATTTTGTGATTTTAAGCTGAGATATAATTCTGGGTGAGAGCTAAGTGCCTTGAAATGGGCTGGGCTTCTAGGATGGTGGTAGGTAGAAGGGTTTTGTATGGCAGTTGGGTTAAAGCCATCTCAAGAATGACCAGGAACACACACCTAGTTCCTAACTCAATTGGGGGTCTAGTTGATTCCCATTGGTGTCCTTACGAATATGGAAATAAACTGTTATTGCAGGTAGCCTACTTGATGGAGCCGCTGTGCATCAGCAGCAAGGGAACAAGTGAGGGCTGCAGTTCTCAGCCTGGTTCTAGGAAGCAAGAAGGAAGGGAAACTCAAGATGTTGAGGGAGAGGCAGGGAAGCCATGCAGGGAGATCCAGAAGTTTCCAGCCAAGGGAAACAGCTCAGTAGCACAGAAGGAACTGGAGGGAAAAAATGAGAGGCCAGAGATGGCCCCAGTTTCCTCAGATATATATGAAGTTCAGGGGCCACCCTCAGAGAGTGAAGAGGTAAGTAAAGAGCAAAACCAGCTATCTAACTAGGATATGTTGTCATTGCCCAACCAACTTGACTGTCTGCTGTGGTCTCACTTAAGCCCTGACAATAGGTATTGAAGAGTGTAGTATCCCAACCAGCCTTGAGACCTTTTCATTGCAGGATTTGCTGTGATATCAAGAGTGTTGTGTTTCCTTATTTGTTCTGGAGGAAAAAAAGGGAAAATTCTGATGCAGAGTTATTAAATATTCTGCTAATTCATCTAGTCCTAAAACTGCTTTTTATTCAGTACTTTATGCAATTAGCCTCCTAAGAATAGTAGGTTCTTAAGTCACTTTAGCCAAGAAGAAACATTGCTCTGATAAATGAAGCTTTTTCTAAAGCTTGCTTTGTCTCCTGGCCTCCCCAGGGGGGGTCAAATGAAGAACCCAGAGAAGAAAACGGTGAAGGATGTGTCTCGGAGGTAGAGAGTAGACCACCTTTGGGTGAGTGTGACGATGACCTCAGCATTAAGGAGACTCCGTTGGTGGATTTAATTGTCAGCAATGCTTCTTCCTCCAAGATGTGAGTAACAGCTTTAACTGTGGTTATTAGATGTGTCATAATGATCTGGGTGTTTTTTTAATTTTACTGTAACTCCATATGTATGTGAAGAGAAAAGGTGCAAAGATGGTCTGTGATAAATATCAGACAAGAAGTACCCTCTGGAATGTTTATTCTTTTGGTGAGTTTTCAGCCTTTTTGCATTTACCCCTCTAAACGAAAAGGTAGGTAAAAACTTCTTATTTAAATTGGAAATGCAGTAACTATCAGTAACTGAGTCCTGACTGTATTTCAAACAGAGATTTGAAAAGTGGGAGTTGTGAGTTGTCCTTTTAGGAAAAAAACATCTTTGAAGGGTAACATTCTTTAGAATTGGATGTCTGTCTTCCAAAAATATCTTTGCTCATTAGATTGTAAGCTCCTTGAGGGCAGAGACTCTTTCTTATTTGTATCCCCAGCACTTAACACAGTGCCTGGCATATAGTAGGCTCTTAATAAATGTTTATTGACTACATCTCAGTTTTGGCCCTTTGGTCTGTACTGTCACCTGGTAATAGAAAATCAGCATTCTGGGAGCTTTCATACTATTATAATTTCTATTTCTACATCTCAAGTAAGTAGAAGCAGAAGTAAGGGATTGTGTTAAAAGGTTAAAGAATAATCTGTGATTTATCATTGTGCAGATCCTGGTACACTAACCCTGTGTTTTCTTAGATTGTTACTTTGAGTCACTTGTCAAAAAAAAGATCATCTGGTTGCCAGTGTTCTGATGAAGAACTTTTTAGAACTTAGGTAGGTCCAATAAGACTTGAGGACCTTAAAGGTTTAGCTGTAGAAGTTAATGTATTTTATCTTTGAGGAGAAAAAGCTATAGAGAAACCCAAGAGCTGTCTTAAGAAATATAGGTCATTATCCATATCTATCATTATCCATATCCACAAGCTTCCCCCTAAAGTCCTACCCTAATGTTAGTATCATAATATACAAGTTCTCACAGGAACACAGATTCTGGCAGGCCCTTCAGAGCTGGAAGGGCTTCCTATGTCCAGTAATGGATTCTCTTTTGTAACAGGACCAGCCTGTTTCAAGAGGTCCATTGCCAGGTTGGTCCACTCTATGATAAATGTGTTTGACCGTAGACCAAACTTGGCCAAGATCATCTACTAAAGCACAGAAGAGTTTTGGTCTTCACTGAGGGAGGAAATGGTTTTAAAAAGTGTTTTTAGCTTATATTCCAGTAGAGCAATAAACATTACTATAACTAAAGAAAATCATAGCTAAGGGAAGATAAACATATAGGAATTTATATAGATAAACTGCATGCCAGGTACTGTGCTAAGTGTTGACAAATACTGCTTCATTTGAAGATATATTTTTGTATCAGAGCAGTCATACTACCATTCTTGCTCACTTTGTGTTAGAAAAGTGAAATGAAACCAAATTCTTATCTTCTGAATTGTATTGTCTGGTGCCATGAATAATACAGCACTGTATTATACTACTAAGAAAGTAATAACAGGTGGCATGTTGACTTTAAAGTTGGTAAAGTGTACTATATATATGTATGTACATACATATGATTCCTTTCGTCTTCACAATAAGCCTGTAAGGTGTGTACTATTATTATCCCTATTACAGATGAGGTAAAGAATTCTTAGAGAAGTTGTAACTGGTCCAGGTTTACATGGCTAGGAAATCCTGAGGCAGGATTGAAAGCTTTGGAATCTTCCTGAGCCCGAGTTCACACTCTGAATGCTTCTCAAATATCCTGTACCTGCTTATGAGATGTGATAGTGTTTGTGGTATAGCATAGTTATTTTTAATGACCTTGTTTTAGATAGAATTCTGGTTTTTTTTTTAATATGGAAAAGCTTGCTTGTTGGGCGTTTTGGTGTGTTTTTTTTTTTTTTGGTTGTTTCAATTTTTAGGTTTTTTAAATTTTGTTTTTAGATTTTTACGAATCTTCTTTGTGGATTTTATTTCTTTTGGAAGCAAAATGAAATGGAAGTGTTTACTTTTGTTCAGATGATTTCAAAACCTGTAAAAGATTTTTTCTGTTTATATTGATGATATCTAGGAAATTGTAATTGCGTATGTATTTTGAAATTTTGGAAACTACCTACGATGCCAATGTTAGAAGAAATGTATTCCATTGGTGCTATGTGAGACATTAATTTTAGGCAGAAATTCACAGCCATATTAACCTAGAAATATTAAAATCAGTTTTCCTCATTTCCACAGGATTAATATAGTCTACTAAATTTGTAAGATCTCATTTACATGGGTTTAAATACAAAAACAAAAATAATTTCTAAATGCATATGGGGGCAGAAGTACATACAATTAAGCTGTTTTGGCATGAAGGGGAATTTCCTGAAGGTGAAAAATTCTTAAACAGTTGGATTATTGACTAAATATCCTCTCTCCTGAAGATACAGAAGAGAGTCTCAACATTTGAGTACCATTCTGGCTGAGGTCAGGGAATGAACTTTATAGGCCAACTATGTTATGTCAGAATTGCAGAAGAACAGATTAGCAGGGGTAAAGAAAGTAAAGACTATCATAGATGTGCTGTCAGGATCACAGAAAAGCCTACAAAAGAAACAGACCCATCTTGAGTTACCGTAAAGACTGAGCTTGTTCGTAGTTTTGAGTCTCCTTTATGAAAACTTTGGAAACACAGTATTTTTCATTCTGTAATGTTTCAGTTTTTTAATGTAAAATAGACATAAAGAGTAAAGTTCCTTCCTTTGGTGAGACTTGATTAAAAGTTAAGGCCTAAACATAGGCAGTACCTTGATTGTCTGCCTAAAAGAATTAGAACAGTATTTGGGAAATGACCATGTCCCTTCTCATAGGACTGATCCAAACCAGGGTGATCCTGTCAAGGAACAGCTGCTATTCAAGAAAACCCTTCTTCCAGTCTGGAAAATGATTGCCAGTCACAGGTAAGTGTCTCAAGTTGAACAGGAAACTGGTAGAATGGCTGTTAGCCACTGAAGCATATTACCCATGTCAGAAGATAGGTAGGTCAGGCATAGTTGAAGATATGAATATATACCTTGGAAGTGGGCCACATAAGACAAAAGCTTATTCTGTGTTCAGTCCTTTCCATCCATCAGCGCCAGCAATTACCTTTATAAAAACCTACTTTTGCAGGTCTCTGGAGGAAAAAATTGCTATCATTTGAGTTTTAATTTCTAGTTTTTCTTCAGAAGTGGAACTTGAAGAGATAAAATTGTAATTTTTGTTTTCCGAACCTATTATTTCATTGGAATGAGGAATTTCTGAAAAGAAACTCCTTCTATCAATGCAGAACAGTGCCTAGGAAACTAAGAGGTTCCTTTTATGCATGATCATATAGCCACTATATGTTAGAAGTAGGTCTTGAGCCCAGATCTTCCAACTCCATGGTTGGCTTTCTATTCACTACACTATGCTGTCTCTGAGATCAAATTTATATTTAAAATAAATGCTTCTTTCTAGTAGGACCCTATCAGACAGGGTCTCAAACAAGTGTCTGAGCTCTCAAGTGCCATGATATGTGGCATTAGCATAAAGTGTTTCTATATGTTTATACATCAAGAGGGAATTTACAGATTTTTTCCACTGCCAGATGATGTGTCCTTGAAGAAGGCTGGCATAGAATAGCACAGGACTCTGTAGTTAACCTGTTCCATCTTCTTCCTGTTTTGATTCAGTGACCTGCTGGGGCTCCCCTTACCCTTTCTGGGTTTGTCCCTTACCAGGTTCAGCAGTCCATTTCTGAAACCTGTGTCAGATAGGCAAGCTCCGGGGTACAAGGATGTGGTGAAAAGGTCAGTGAAGAAAGGGGGAAGGAAAGGTTGGTTGCTTCATATCCTTGTGCCTGTTCTCTTTTCATTCTGTTTCCCTGTATTTTAAATGATCTTGTGCCTTATTTGCTGCACTTAGATATAAGGAAAATAATGTTTGTGAGCAGAAGATGCTAATAAAGCTATGAAGAAGTCAACATCTTTCTTTTGGGAGGAAAAGGAGGGTGAGAAAAGACAAATATATCATTTGTAGCAGTGTATACGCTTGAGTCTAAAAGACTTTGGTTAGTACTTTGTAATTTCTGAACATTCCCTTTTGAACTAAAACTTTCAAAAGGAGAATCTGCATGGTCATTGTGAGAGCAGTCAGTGTTGGTCATTTCTCACGTTTTTCAGGCTCACCAAGTATAGTCACTGTTGTCTGTTAAGCCCAAGAGAAACTTAGGAAGTTAAATATGGGTGTATTAGGGCAAGAAAACCCAATTGGATGCCACATATGAATGAAAGCAGAATTTTATACTAATGTAGCAATTTTCATAAAAAATATTTTCTATGTAAGAAATACCCATTTGGGTTATCTTTCCTACTTGAGTCCTTTCTCCTCTGGTTTTCTTCACCTGAGGAAAAAAAAATCATTCTTCATAGCATTTGAATTCTCTAGGGAAAGTGGGAATAAATCAAAGATATTTACAGTGCTCTGCATACTGAGCACTCAAATGCTTTTTTACTAACCATTTGAGTTTCACAATGTGATATCAGGAGCAATAGCTCCTACTGAAGGGGGCGGTCAGTTATCTAGAAGAATTCATTTGATCAGTTTATATTCCATATGACTATGTAATTCCTCCTGGTCTTTCTTGGCCACTTTCAGACCCATGGACTTAACCACTCTGAAGAGGAACCTCTCTAAGGGACATATTCGCAACATGGCACAATTCCAGCGTGATTTGATGTTGATGTTCCAGAATGCTGTAATGTACAATGACTCTGACCACCATGTTTACCACATGGCTATAGAGATGCAAAAAGAGGTCCTAGAGCAGATCCAGGTATTATATCTTAGGGACTTATAGGAAAAGGAGGCCACTTTGCAGAGCATTCACATAAGTGGTGGTCTAGGAGTAGTGCTCTTTCCCTTAGAGATTAGGGGTCTTGACTAAGTGTGGTCCTGAGCCCCTCAGAAGTTCACAGTGAAGTTTATAGCCCAGCAAATCCTAAGCCCCAGTCAGTGTTTCTTTGGAGGAGGCTGGTATAGATGAGCACAGGACTTTGTAGTTGTTCCATCTTCCTGTTTTAATTCAAAGTGACTTTCTGGGGCTCCCCTTATCCTTCCTGGGTTTGTCCTTTACCACATTCACCATTTTTTGAAACCTGTGTCAGCAAGCTCTGGGGTACAATATGTTGCAGCTCTGCATAGAGAAGTGGAATGCCCAAGGATCTTATATTTAGGGTTGGGAAGATACCTTGGAGGTCATCTCCAGCGGTTCTTAACATTTTTTTGTGTCCTGGACCCCTTTGGCAGTTTGGGGAAGCTTATAAACCCCTTCTCAATGTTTTTTTAATGCATAAAATAACAGAATTACAAAGGAAGTGAGATATTGAAATAGTTATCAAAATAATAAAACAAATTTACAGATGCCAGGTTAAGAACCCTTGATCTAATCCATCACCCCTCATTTTACAGATGAGGAAACTGAGGCCCAGGGGGGTTGTGACTTGCCCAAGGTAACATAGTTGGGATTTTAATCCAGTTTCTCTTGACACCTAATTCAGGGCTCTTTCCGCTATGCCACAAGTAGTCAGGAAAAACAGCAGAGATAGGTTCTCACAGGACCTGGGGAAAGAGGAAAGGAATCCTGTGAAAGGATGAATTTCTGTGGTGAGATCTTGCAGGTTGCCTGGATCTATTTCCCAAGCCACAAGTCAACAGCCACTGAGAGGAGAAACTGCAGCCAAACTTGTAAACAAGAAGCTATAGCCATTGAATATTTTCAGGCAGCTGCTTTTGCTCATATAAATTTGACATCATTCCATCTTTGCCCATCCCCAAGGTGTGTAGCAGGCCTGCATGTGAAGACTACATGCCTTGCAGTTGCATCCAATCGTTGTCGTTGGTAAAGTTGTTAGCTGGAGAAGGGGAAAGGATATGTAGCTAGCTGCTCTCACGATGTGCAGACATCCAGGTGCTTTTGAGATTTACAGCTTTTTCTCCTCTTGCCTGGCACAGGTGCTAAGTATTTGGTTAGACAGAAGAAGAGATTTGAGTCATGTGGACTGATAAAGCAGGGGGCCACCGAGAGCCCTTGGGCTCCCCAGCCGGGCGGCTCTGGCGGCCAGCCTGACCTTCCCCTCTGCCCTCGGCTCCGGCTCCGAGCGGGCCGAGGCCATTCTGAGTCAGGGGCTCCCCGCTCGGCCCTGGCCTGGATCGCATCTCAGAGATTGTTCGAGTTCATGGGTTATCCTTTGTTCGTAACAGTGAGAGGCCTTAAGTCACCCAAGAAGCCCGGGCTGCTTCTAGTCAGGGACCCCGGAGGAGCGGGCGGGGCCGCGGTTGGTGCCTCCTCCCAGGGGCCGCCCACTTCCACCAGGCTTCTTGTGTGACCCATCTTAGAATAAACGTTGTTTAACAAACTGGGCTCGGCTTTTTAATGGTGAGGGGGGAGGGAGCCCGGCCGAGCATGGTTCTACCCACGAACCAGGCTCTGGTGGGGGAGGGGGGGAGGGGCGAGGCCGCCGCCGAGCCAGCGTCCTTGCTGTCTCCTAGCAACCGGAACGGCGGCGTCGGCGGAGGCGAGACACCGGCGGGGTCAGAGGAGGCCCTGCGAGCCCTCTGCGGCCGCGCCGGGCACCGTCACCCCCTCTCTGGGCAGCCTGCTCTGCCCAGCTCCCGGGGGGTTGGCGGCTCGGTGGGGGTGGGGACGCGCCCCGACGGACTGGCTGGAGGGGTGGGGTGCCCGGTTGTCAGCTCTGCGGGGCGAGCGGGCCTGGTACCCAGAGAGCTGAGATGGAGCTGTTAATGCCCCCGCCCCAGATTTACGTGGAAAGGACGCTGGCTATTATCAAGCCGGACATTGTGGACAAAGAGGAGGAGATAGAAGATATCATCCTCAAGTCTGGCTTCACCATTGTTCAGGTGAGGCTTCCGGACCCAGGTATTTCCTTGCAGTGAAGGACTTCATTTCATTGCTTTCCTGAATGGCTGTTTTATTTCATACTTAATGAAAAGTTAACAAATAGCTTCCTTTTGTAGGATTAGTGAATGGGGTTTTTGTGTTTTGTTTTTGTTTTGATTTGCCAAAAAGTTCCTTTACCCGTTTATGGCAGGACTTGGATGATAATGATTATTTATCAAATAGAATGTAATTGGGTATCCTGGATCCCTTAGTTTCTAAAGAGCTACGTATTCCATGATCTTCTTATAAACCTTCCCTACCATATTGCCTCATTAGAAAGTGTTTTTAAAAGGAAAAGAATAAACATTCTCTCATAAAATAGAAGATTTTTGAGTCTTAAATCTTTTATATTACCTTCATTTCCAAATATAACCTTCCCAGCCCATACCCAGGGACTCTCTGTTATAACAAGAATTTTTAAAGAAGAAAAAAAGCAGTTCAGCAAAACTAATCAACACATGGCCTGGACCTGACAGTATTTGAAGCACACATAGGCCCTCGCTTTTACAGGAAAGCGAAGGAGATCCAGTCAGTCTCGAGAGCAGTTTGGAACTATGCCCAAAGGGCTACAAAAATGTGCGTCCCCTTAGACCCAGCAGTACTGCTTCTTGGACTGTATCCCCAAGAGAGCATAAAAATGGGAAAGGGTCCCACATGTACAAAATTATTTATAGCACCCTTCTTTGTGGTGGTCAAAAACAGGAAATCGAGGGGATACCATCATTTGGGGAATGGATGAGTAAATTATGGTATATGAATGTAATGGAGTACTATTGTGCTACAAGAAACGAACAGGAAGACTTAAGGGAGGACTGGAAGGACTTACATGAACTGATGCTGAGTGACAGGAGCAGAACCAGGAGAACTTTGTACACAGCAACAACCACAGTGAGTTTTTTCTGGTAGACTTGGAACTTCATTGCAATGCAAGGACTTAAAAAAAAATTCCCAATGGTCTTCTGAGGCAAAATGCCCTCCACACCCAGAGAAAGAACTTTGGAATTCTGTCCAAATGGAGCAGATCATTTTGTGTGTGTGTGTGTGTGTGTGTGTATCACATTTTGGTTTGTTATATGATTCCTCCCATTCAGTTTAATTCTTCTACACAGCATGACTCTAATGAAAATGTATTTAATAAGAATGTTTGAGTAGAACCTATATAAAATTGTATGCCATCTCAGGGAGGGAGGGGGGAGGGAGGGAAAAATAATAGTCAAAGTTACATGGTAGTGATTGTAAAACACTGAAAATAAAATTAATTAAAAATAAATAAAAATAAAAAAAACAAAAAGGGAAGGAGGTGCATTTTCTCATCTCTTCTTTGGGCACCAACTTGATCGTTGTAACTACATAACATTTTTTTCCCCATTTGTGTTGTAGTGATGTATTTTTCCAGTTCTGCTTACTTTTTTTGTATCAGTTCATTTAAATTTTCATGTCTTTGAATTCTTCATATTATTTTTTGTGGAACAGCAATATTCCATTATGTTAACATTTGACCATTTGTTAAGCCATTCAACTCTTGGTTACCACATCTATAATTATTTTTGTATTTATAGGACCTTTCTATTTCTGACCTCCTTGTGGCTTATGGCTAGCAGTGAGATCTGTAGGTCAGAAGGTATGAAAGCTTTAGTCATGTTTCCTTCTTAATTCCAAATTGCTTTCTAGAATATTTGGACCAGTTCACAGCTTTCTCAGCAGGGTATTTATGTGGCTGCATTTCTGTAAGCCCCTCCAGTGTTGACTTTACTATCTTTTATCATTTTGACAATGTTGGGTTGTGAGCTGAAACCCAGAATGATTTGCGTTTCTCTTATTAGTGATTTTTGCAGCAATTTTTTTCTCATGGTTCTTCATTTACAATTCTTCTGAGAACTGTTCATGTCCTTTCACCAAATTACTCAGAGAGAAATGACACTTGACCTTGCTATTTATTAGTTCCCATTATACCTTGGACAGCAGACCCTTTGAGGAAGTGAGGTAGAACTATAATTTCCTTGGTTTAACTCCCAGAGAGGACTTTTTTTCTACCCATCAATAGATCAATTAGCATTTATTAAGCTCTTCCAGACCAGTAACTTACAGTCTCAAGGGAGTTGCATGGGGGCTCCTATAGAGTAACTGACTTGTCTAGAGTCAGAGAGCAAGGATGTATCAGAGGCAAGATATGAATCCAGATCTTCTTGTCTTTAGCTCTCAACTCTTCTTTCTATTTCTGTTTGCTTATTATATACTGCTTTTCATTAGGCCTTTATTATAGATACTGGATGTAAAGATTTTCCCCCTAATAAGTAGCTTCCCTTCTTACCCTCCATTTTTTTTTAGTGCAAAAGCTTTTCAGTAAAGTAGATCCACATAAATCATCAGCACTCTTATGTCACAAACAAAACCCTGAAAGAAGAGATAGTTATATGTACCCCATTTACCCCATTTATCTTCTATTAAACTATCCGCTGATATGATTGAAGTTATAGAAAGCAAAACCTGTGATGGTGGGAGGGGCAGAATAAGTGGTTAGGCCCAACTGACTGCATTTGTTTCTTTACTAAGTACATTTCCCCCCCTAAAAATCAGTCAGGCTATATCCCAGCATTAGGCAGGCTATGTTTGTTTACTGGATCATGTTGTAGATCTGGGCACCAAACCTGCTGCAGAAAGATAGCTCTGATGTAATCATAAAAATTGGAATTCCAAAGAAAGAAAGCTTCCTTTGGTAACATGTTCCAATGTTCATCCTTCTAGGACAAGAATAGTCAAATACTGAAAGATCTCTCATTTGAATACTGCAACTTTCAAGTGTTTTGTTATCTTGAGGGAGATTGGAAACGTCTACATAATTTGTCCCAAAATTCATAATCTTTTGTTCTATCTTTTGTTATTTATTCTTTAGGGTCCCTATTACTGATCTTGATCCTCACCATCCTCCATTAATCTTTACCCCTCATTTTCTTTTCCTGATAGCCACCCCTTTCATTGACTACACTCCCTTCCATCCTTATTTGGACCCCTTGTTAAACCAGGTTAATTATACTATCTACTGACTGATTTGTCCCTTGGTCCCATCACCAGTCATGTCTTACCAAATCCAGACCTTGGAATATCCCATCTTTCGCTGCCTTCATTTCTATTCACCTGCTACTGAATGAAGCTGGAGAAAATTTACAGAACTGTGCCAAGTGGATCCACTATAAATTAATCTTAATTGTCCCCTCTCAGCAGCAAGGCTCCTCCCTAATTAATTCAGTGTCCCATTCATGACAGCTAGCTATTTCTGAGCTTTTCATCTCTCTCAAGCATCTTACCATGGCTCTCCTTGAAAAGTAAGAATCACCCCCTCCCATATGACAGTATCTGGGAACTCATGTCCCCCCTCTTCCTCAGTTCACATCACTTGGATACTTTCCTTCACCATCCATCTCCTCTTTCATGTCTATCTCTTAGGTAACCCTTCTCCTAAGTTGAGGCAAACTCTTCTACAAATACCCTTGATCACAACCCCCCTTATTCTTCTCCAGCAGATTGCCCCTACTTTTATCCCCACCATTTCTAATATTCAGTCTCTTCCTATCTACTAGCTCTTTCCTTACTACTTATAAATATAGCCAAAACTTAAAAAAAAAAAAAAAGCCCTGTTTGATCCCTACCAGCTATCATCCTATACCTTTCCTTCCTTTCTCAGATAAACTTGAGAAAGCCCCATGATAGCGATAGTGTCAAACTCATATAGAAACAGGAACCACTAAATTGTACATAAGGAACCCTACAGACTACATATTGACTTAGAAAAACAAATATTAATATTACCTGTTTTACTGTATATTTATTTTGTTAAATATTTCCCAATTACATTTTAGTTTAGTTCAGACCTCACCCTGGGGCCACATGCTGTATTACATGCCTCTGTTTCCTCTTTTTTCCCTCAATCCTAAACCCTTCTGACCTCATCATTGAATTAAAACTGCCCTCTCCAAAGCTACCAGTGACTTCTTAATTGCCATATAGGATGTGCCTCATTCTTTTTGACCATTCTGCAGCCTTTTACACTGTGGATCGCAGAGATGCTTTCTTCTCTGGGTTGCTGTGACACTGTTCTCTCCCATTTCTCCTCACTGGTCTGACCATTCATTCTTTCTTTGTCTTCTGTGCCGTACCCATAACACTTTAAAGTTAAAGCAGTGTTTTGAACTGTGCATGTCCTCCAAACCTTTGTCATAAGCCCTCTTCTCTTCTCCCTCTGTACCAGCAGTTCTTAAGCTTTTGATATGTTAAGGAAACCTTTAGCATTCTAAACCTTATGGACCCCTTCTTTGAATATTTCAGTCCATAATATAAAATACATAGGATTCAAAGGAAACAAAAGATTAATGAAAAAAGTATGTAATTTTTCCCATTGGATTTCACAGACCTCCCTGAAATCTGGCTATGGTGGCAGGTCTGTGGATCCCATATTAAGAGCCATGATTCATGTCTCTCCTGAGTTCCAGTCCATGTCCCTACTTCCTTTTGCATATTTTTAACTGGCTGTCCTATAGGCATCTCAAACTCAGCATGTCTAAAATAGAGTTCATTATCTTCCCACCAATATAGTCCCTTCTTCTTAACTTCTCTATTACAGTTGAGTGCCACCATCCTCCCCATCACCTAGGCACTTAGAATCTTGGTATCATCCTTAACTCCTCTCTTACATTTGCCCCACATATCCAGACTGTTTCTATTTTCATGATGTCTGTCATCCATCTGCCCTTCTCTCCACTCTTTCTGTAATAGAGCCCCTCCTTCATCTCTTACCTGGACTGTTGGCATAGTTGTGGTTAGGCCCCCTGCCTCATCACTCCCCAAACCAATCATTCATCATTCAGTGATTAGGCCCTTCTCTAATTGTAACACCAATGTGATACCCATAGCAGCCGCATGTTATTTGCAAAATATAAATAACTCTCTTCCTCAAAGGCAGAACCAAAATATTTATTCATACACCAGAAAGGCAGTTCCACCATGGTAACAAAGAAGTTTATATACATCACCAATCCAAGGAGCACTGCCATCCCCAAGCCTTCCCTCCATTAGACCTCTCCACAAACAAGCTCCCTTAATCAAAATTCCTCCCTCTCTGACTCAGGCTACTAGTTGCTCTGCCTCACTCTCATTTCCTGCTCCACCCATTCAGCAAGCTCCTCCCACTATGCGTTCCATGTGACTCAAGCTGTGGGGTAGGCCAAAGCTCAAAACAGGTCACATGGGCCTATTAAGTGGCAGGAAAGTTCTTCAAATTCCTTTAACATCATACTAACCAATGTTACATATTTCCTAAGACTATAGATTTTCGAGCTCAAAGCTCTAAAGCATAGCAGTACGTTGCTTCCGGCAAGCACTTAGTAAATATTTGTTAATTTAGAACTTAGAGCTCATCTCCTTCCAGTCCTTTGTTTTGCCCAAGAGGCAGCTAGGTGCTCAGTAGATAGACTGCTGAACCTGAAGTCAGAAAGACAGTCCAAACTTCATCCTCATACACTTCACTTATACTTCTGTTTACCTTCATTTTCTCATCTGTAAAATTAACATGATAACATCACCTTTCTCTCAGAGTTGTTGCGAAGATAAAATCAAACAATGTTTCAAAACACTGCTTTAACTTTAACGTGTTATATAAATGCTATAAATAGCTATAAATGCTAGCTGCTATCATGTGGGGAGCTGAAGCTCATAGACTTGAATGTCTCTATTTGGGGAAAAGCATGAGACATTCAGATTGACAAGGTGATTGTTTCTTTAGTGTCCTTTAACAGATCAGGAAGCTTCTATGATTTTTTACATGGAGCTAATCCTTGTAGTATCTCTCTCTCTTAGTGAGAGAATTTCTTTTGCTGACCTGTGATATGTCAAAACTGTGATGGAGAAAGTCTTGATGTGGAAGGGATAAATATATATTTAAACATAGGTTGGGGGAAGGTCAGTGTGAATTTGTGAAAGGTCTGAACTACAAGTTTTATGAGAAATTCATTTTATTATTTTTGAATAATATGCTGTTAAATAAACTGTTTAGTAATTATAAATTGTTATCTGTTATAAACTGTTAAAATCCTATCTGGTCGATATAGAACTGTCGTGTGAAGTATATAAACAACAGTGACTTAAACATGCTAGGCACTTAAATGTTTTTTGAATTGAATATGAGCTAACATTTTTGCACATAATTGGCATATTATAACATCATTTTGCATACAAATTACTTAGTGGGATAACTTTTCAGAGCAGAAAGGAACCTTAGAAATCATCTAGTTCAGTCTCATTTTAGAGATGGAAAACTTGAGACCCAAAGATGGTCATGGCTGTCTGGGGTCATATAATTAAGGGGTCAGATCTCCTGACTTGAAAGTTTTGTTCCCTTGAGGTCAAACATTCCTTCTCATGATACTGGTTTTAGAGAGGTGTAGTGCCAAGAAATACCCACAGCAGCTGCTATGGATATGCATGCTTATTTCCAGGGTAAATTCACAAAATATAAACTCTCTTCCCCAAAGCTAAAGCCAAGACATTTATTCAAACACCAGAAAGCTAAGTTCATCATAGTAACAAAGAAATCTATACACATTAATGCAGGGAGTACAGTCATCTTCAAGCCTTCTCAACAGCAGGCCTCCCCACAAACAAGTTCTCTTAGGCAAAATCACTCCCTCTCTAGTTCACACCAGCTGCTCTTCTCTCCTATGCTCTCTCCCAGCTCCACCTCAGTCTCTCTCAGCTCTGCCTCACTCTCTTCCTGCTCCACCCTTCCTACTCCACCCATTTGGCAAGCTCCTTCCACCATCAGCTCCATGTGATTCAGGATGTGGGCTGGGCCAAAGCTCCAAGCATGTCACATAGACTTATTAAGGGACAGGGAAGATCTTCAAATTCCCTTATCCGTACATTTGGCCCCAAGATTTTTCATGTTTATTAATAGGTCAATGGGGGTTTTAGGGGTAACTGATACTGACATAACTTCACAACAATATAACAGGGATAACACAAAATAAACACATAAAACTATCTTAGGATGGGGGCTTGAGCACAAATACCCCATCATTACCCCTCAAATGAATAGGACCCAAAATCCCTTGGAGTAAAGGGTGAAAGTCTCTTCTGAAACTACTTCCTGCTGAGATTGGATATAGAGCTATCCTTGCCTCTTGAGGTCCCATTTGAGGGTTCAGTTCTTTAGCCAGTATCCAGTGGTTGGTCAATGCCAGGTCCAGGCATGATGTTATTGTAGTCTTGGACAGAGGGTGACATCCAGCTTACGCAGTCAATCATCTACAGAGCACTAAGCCTACAGAAGACAAATCTAGCAAAAAGATCAAACAAACAAAGACCAGAAAGAATAAGGAGACAATAGCCAGAAGGGTAAATATAGCATCAGGTGTGCTTTTGGAGTCCATGAATCCACTAGAACTTCATTAATTCCCATCTTTCTTACTGCAAGATTTTATTTTCCTATATAAGAGAGGTATCTGTCCCAGAATCTAGAAGTTGATTCATTTTTCAGCATATAGTTAAACTGATATGAGGTTGGTAATCTCATCTGTGTATTTCTTTCACCTGAGTTGGGACTTTGCCAATTTCCCATTCTCCCTGAAGGTGTGACAAACTTGGATACAATGACTCAGGAGGATCTGTAGGGGTAGTTCTTACTTCCCTATTCCATCTAATAGTAAGTCCCTTTTCTCTGTACCTCTTATGTAGTTTGTTACTTGGAATACCATCTATTCTTCCAAAATCTATCCCTGTTCTTAATAAAGCAGTAGACTTTTCTCTCCTTTTTAGTCTATTCTGACTTTGAATTCACTGGCTATTTGCTCTTTTCTCATGAGGAAATACTTCTTTTCCCCATTCCAAGCCACCTAACTGTGAAATCTCATCCAGCACCTCTGAAAGAGGGTGCCCTGTTTCCCCAGTTAGTAGAATCAAAATCAGGTGCTTGTAAGCAGGAGGAGCAGTCCTCACTACTATATTCTTAAGAGAAACCCCTTGGTGCTATGATAAGCATCAGTGTCTCTGACCGTTATTGCTACTTTCATTCCTTAACTTTCTCATACAGTTTCTAAGAGACTACCAGGCTCTATCTCCACTAAGCCACATAGAATCAGTGGGATACTGCTTACTGCATCCCTTGGCAGCTAAAGCTAATGTTACCTCCTCGAAAAGCTTGTTGTACAAAAAGATTCTGACTAATACCTATGAAATTCAAACAGTCTATATTATCTATCAGTACTCCTCCAGCTCCTTTGGCACTAATTCTTACCATTCCAGATACTAATGATTCTCCCATTTTTTGGGTGAATTGACTTGGAATATCAGTGACCTCCTGCTGAGTAAAATTCTCAGTTACTTCCTTAGACATTGTGTGCCTCCCCTTGGTTCTCCTGCTTCCTTCATTTTATTGGACATGCATCCATATTCCTAGAAGCTTCCTCATCTAAATTTGTTTCATTTTCCTCCCATGTATCTTCCTTCCAGGTGTATGGGCCCCGATTAGACCCTCAGATGCAAGGGTTGTATTCACTTTCCTGTTGTTAACTCCCCCCTCCCCTTTTTTTTGAGCCACTCTTACAACTGTCTTTTCTGTTACCACCTGATAATTTTTAGTTGGCTTTTCTAAAGCAAAGTTCAGGCACTATAGCATAGAAAGTTTCTTGTGCAAATCAATTAACTGTTTTTTTAGTTGAACCTGTTTCTCCAGCAATTTGTCTCTACTTTTACATGTAATACAATAGGTTGTTAACAATGCCCATCCTCTTCTACATACCCCTGCCATTTCTTTCTCCAATTTTATTGGTATTCCTTGCAGACATCTTTCTGAATCTTGAGGTTCTCCCTTCTGTAGCCTCTGTTCTCATTTTTCACAAAGACCTATGCTTTTAGCCCATTCTCTCACCAGCGAGGAATAAGGTAAATCCTTCCATCCCAGGACATCCATTTCCTTCCCTACAGCCTTCGTATCTCCCATTAGAGGTTTTATATTTTGCAATTTCATCCTCATCATCATTTGTAATGCTGATGTGATGCCCACAGTAGCCATTATGGATATGCATGCCTTTTTCCAAGGGAAACTTGAAAAATATAAACTCTCTTTCTCAAAGATGAAACCAAGACATTTATTCAAACAGCTGAAAGTCAAATCTATCAGTAACAAAGAAATCTATACACATTATCAATACAGGGAGCACAGCCATCCCCAAGCCTTTACTCCATTAGACCTCCTGACAAACAAGCTCACTCTGTCTCTCTCTCATGCTAGCTGCTTTGCTCTACTCTGCCTGCTCTCTGTCAGCTCCACCTTTCTCTCTGCTGCAGTCTTCCTGCTCCACCCATTCAGCAAGCTCCTCCCACCATGAGCTTCGTGTGACTCAGGTTGTGGGCTGGGCCAAAGCTCAAAGTAGATCCCATGGGACTGTTAAGGGGCAGGGAAGATCTTCAGATTCCCTTACCATTATAAGAGACAAGAGAGGGAATATTGGCCCATATCTGTTCATATCACTCATGCTAGAAACTCCACTGATACAGGGTGTTACTCACCTGCATCTATGTTTTAGAGTGGCCTGGGGTGCTGAGTTTAAGTGCCTTGCCCATAGTCACACAGCTAGTAGTTGTCAAAGGCAGGACTTGAATCCAGGTCCTCCTGACTAAAGCTATTCTTTCCACTATGCATGCAGTCCTAATTTTCTAGGTAAATTATTGCTTTATTATATTTCTAGCTGATCAGATCACCTGCATTTCATGTCTAAATTAATCAGGTTTGCTTGCATATCTGTTTTCCTTTATAGAGAAGAAAACTACGTTTTAGCCCTGAACAGTGTAGCAACTTTTATGTGGAACAGTATGGGAAGCTGTTTTTCCCTAATCTAACAGCATACATGAGTTCGGGTCCACTTGTTGCCATGATATTAGCAAGACATAATGCAATTTCTCACTGGCTGGATCTTATAGGACCATTTAATAGCTTCAAAGCTAAGGAGACACACCCAGACAGGTAATTTACCTAGGAGAAAATTTAATTTACCTCTGTAACTGGCGTCTGATTCCTGTAATAGGAGATATTCCTTTTCTTTTGGAAAGTCCCTTGTTTTCCTTTCATTTTGTTAAGGATGTGTGTGTGCAGATAATAGATACCATAAAGAAGTCTTGAACTGTCTCTAAGAAAGTGTCTGATTTCTTCTCATACCTATATAATAACACTGCCAGTGAAATGAGAATGTTAACAGAATTGGAGTGTTAGTACCTGAGACTATTGTGACCAAATATATGCTACCAAATTTGGTTTCTTGATCCTTTTAGTCAAGGTTTTCCTTCCTACTTTCTCAAATTTCTGTGTTTTATTTTTTTCCTTGCCAGCATATTCATCCCCTTTCCCACCTTTTTGTCCAGTGTCCTTCCTACAAATTTAAATGTGTTGTTTGATACTCTTTTAGATAGTTTTGACCCCACGTTCAAAATATATTAAACCTTCATAAGTGAAAAGTGATCATGTCTTTGTAAATTGGACTTCATTTGTAAGAAGAATGCACATATAAAAGATTTGGGAAGGATCTTAGATTGAGTTGACATCAATTCTACTTTCCTTTAGTCTAAGGGCAATCTATGGAACAGATGACCTAAGGAATGCGCTTCATGGAAGTAAAAATTTTGCTGCTGCAGAAAGAGAAATTCGATTCATGTTTCCTGAAGGTGAGTTATCAAATGAGTTGTAAACTTAAGGGCATCTTATTGCACTTTTTTTTTCCTGTCTTCTAAAGAAAAGCTAGACTTTTAAAGAACCTTTGAATTTGAAAGGTGGAATTTCCAGTTGTAAGATGTAAATACATGAGTAATTCCCACATGTTTTCTCATTACCAAATAGAGATAAGCATTTCAAGTCTTCTTTCTGAAGAAAAGTTCTTATGAAGAGCTGTAATTTCATCTCTCTGCTAATTTTTGTTTCCCTTCTAATTGTGAATTATTTTCCTTATGAAAAAGAAAATGAAACTAAAGAATTGACCAATTTTAATACCTTCTATCTTTTGATTTTTCTCTCAAGTAGTCTCCTGTTATTTTATTGTCATCTATCTTTTTATGTAGGCAATTGACTTGAAAGTTTCAAGCTATCTGGGTTCTCAATAGAATACAAGTACTACTAGTGTTTCTGAAAAATGCACAAGGACTTTTGTATAATTTATTGCACCTCTCAACTTTTTTTCTGTATAATCACATAAGGTTTCTACCCTATATATGGTTTCATTGATAGTTCTTTTTCACTTTGTAGACATTTAGGTCAACTAGCCTTTCCTCTAGACTTCATTACCATTACCAGCCTTGAGAAGTAGATTAAGGATGATATCTTCAAAGTAGAAGATGATTATATTAATTGTTTGTGATTGGGCCATGCTAGTTAACAAAAGTGATGATACTATCTTAACCAGTTTACAGATTCAGTGTCAGACTAAATAAACTACCAAAAGATCCTTTATAGATAAGGCTAATAATAAAATTTAAATTAAAAGATAATTAGTAACTGTAACAAAAATACAACTAGTGATTATTTCATTATTTAGATTAAAGAATTTCTAAAACACATTTCATTTTCTACTATTAAACTTAGATATTCATCAACAGCTATTCTCTTTTGAAGAAGAGATGACTTGAATTGGGTAGTAGGACATGATGTCTGTTTTCAGGTATATGGAGAATAGTTGAGTGGAAAAGAGATTGGACTTTTCTAGTTGGCTCTGGAGAGCAGAATGAGGAGTAGTGGTTGGAAGTTGCAGAATATCTGATTTAGACTTAATAGGAAAAATAACAATGAAGAATCCCTAAGAATGAACTGGGCAGCTTCTGGAGGGAGAGCTTTCTTCCTTGAAGGAAAATAGAGTTAGTTTAGAGTAGGTTTGGAGAATTTGAAAGCTATTTTCACTATAGGTCTTAAGTTCCTTTAAGATAAAGATCAGAGTCCTGGCCTACATGTGTGCCTTCTGAATATGTGTCCAGGCCACACGGGATCCTAGTGTGAGCTCTAGCACACATTTCATAGTCATGTTATGTTCTCTACATATATACTTGCCATATCTGTTACCTATATAGTGTGTATTGATAATATGAGGACCTGTAGGAGGTTTTCTCATATTTACGTGGATGTGTTTTGTTTTGTTTTGAAATCACTATTTTCTGTACTATTTAAGTTTTGAATTAACATACTTCCTGGCTGGTAAAAGTAAACATATTGTTGGGGGCTCACAAGCTGTGATTCTGGGTGGGTGTTTAAGAATTGTGGTAGCATACATGTGAAAAGGGCACCTTAGATGCTACATTTGTATCTTGTTTGGCACACTGTAGGCACCTTGATAAATGTTTGTTAAATGAAGGGTTATTGACCTTTTGCTAAGAAGAAGCCCTTTCTACCAGATCTGAGGCTATATTTATATATTAAACTGTGTGCAAGGTAATAATGACATAAAAGCAACAAGAGAAAAAGTCTTTTCTGCCTTCAAGATGCTTGTATTTTGCTGGGGCATGCATACAGACATGTAATATAAAGTAATTGGGGGAGGGAAGGGAGCTCTAATAACAGGGCAGGGTATGTGACGTGCATGACATGATGCTGTCCAACACCCCATGACTCCATTTGGAGTTTTCTTGGCAAAGACACTGGAAGGCTTTGCTGTTTCCTTCTCCAGATCATTTTACAGATGAGGAAACTGAAGTAAACAGGTTAAAGTGACTTGCCTAGGGTCACACAACCAGGTAAGTGTGTGAGGCCAGATTTGAATTTAGGATTGTGACTCTGGGCCCAGCACTCTATCCACTGTTTCACCTAGCTGCCCACTTGGTTCCTGGGAACATTTTAAATCAGGTGTTTGTCATATGTTTGCTACATTTGAGTGGGAGAGTGGAAAGGAAGTCTGCCTATAACATATTAGTGCTGCTTTGAAATAACATTTGTTGGGGCAACCTTATGTAAAGAATGCCTATAATTTGTTTGGTAAACTATAGAATAAAACCCTTGGAAGGGTCCTTGAAGGTCATCATCTAATTCAAATGCTACCTGAGACAGAAGTCCTTCTGCAGCATCTCAAACTAAAGTTCCTCCAAAACTTCCCTTGTATGATCTCCACAGGCTAGAAGCGTCCCACTCCCTGAGGTGCCGCATTCCACTTTTGGACAGCTCTGAGTGTTAGAAAGTTCTTACTGCCTATGTAACTTCTACTTATCAATTCTCATTCTGCCTGGTGGGGACAAAGCCAAAACAAATCCCTTTTCTATAGTGTCCCTTTTAACATTTGAAGACAGCTATCACGTCCTCCTTTTCTTCTCCAGGCTACGTATTCTCACTTTCTTCAGTCATCCGTATATGTAATGGTTTTGAGTCCATGAGTCCACCTTGGTTGCCTTCCCCTGCATGCACTGCAGCTTGCCAAGTTCTTTTGAAAATGTGATTCTCAAAACTAAGTATTATATTTTGGGTGGAGGGATGAGTGTGCATTTGTCCTTGGTTGCTGAAAAAGACCATGCCATCAGAGAAATAATGACATGACTTGCACTTGGCTTTGTTTTGACTGAGGGAGGGCTGTGCCGGTCACCAGCCTCACTTCCCCTCCAGAGCCATCTGAATCCAGTGACCAGATATTCATCAGGAATATCAGCCTGGAGATGACCCAGGATGAGGCTGTTAGGGTTAAGTGACTTGCCCAAGGTTACACAGCTAGTGAGTGTCATGTGTCTGAGGTGAGATTTGAACTCAGGTTCTCCTGACTCCTGCGCTGGTGCTCTATCCACTCCACCACCTAGCTGCCCCTGGAGGGGTGGGAAGGGAGGAAGGGAAGACTGTAAGCATTTATATAGCAAACTAAGGTGAAATGATGTGCCCAAGGTCCCCCTGCTAGTAAGTGTTCGAGCCAATTTGAACTCAAGTCATCATGACTCCATGCGCTGTGCTACCTGCTGCCGAAGTAGAGAATTTTTGTTGTTCAGTCATTTCAATCATATCCAACTCTTTGTGATCCAATTTTGGGGGTTTTCTTGGCAAAGATCCTGGAGAGGTTGATCATTTCCTTCACCAGTTCATTTTATAAATGAGGAAACTGAGGCAAACAGGGGTAAATGACTTGCCCAGGGTCACATAACTAGTACATGTCTGAGATCATATTTGGACTCTGATCTTCCTAACTGCAGGCCCAGCACTCACCTAACTGCCCAAGTAGAGAAAACCTTGGGACTCATTACCTGTCTTTTTCTGAAGACTCTAATTCACAAAGACTGAGGCTGTTATATGAGAGCACCTTTCCCTGCAGCATTGCAGGACTCCTAATGTCACCGGGCTGCTCTTTGCTTCTCTCAGGAGAGCATCCTTTGATTGCTTATCTAGTGCTTGAAGTCTTTGGTCCTCTACAACCTTGACTTAACAATTAGAAATTCACTGTACCTCCTATTCAATCTCCATGGGAATTCTGTGTACCTAAAGTCAAAATCAGTGACCACCCCCAACCCAACCCCACTCTGCGTCTCTGTCGTCAGCATGCAAACAAAGATGAATGAGAACTAAAGCTATAGGGAAAATATCAAGTCATCACTGCCCACTGCTCTCAGGGGCTTCATTCCTCTCTCCTCCTAGTTGTTGCCTTTTGGGTTGTGATCTGGACAGGACAAAACTTAATTTCTCAACATAAATTTAGATAACACATGGTGCCTCTCAAAATGCAGCTGATGTCATAGTTGAGAGAATAAGACATTAAAAGAAATAATTATCCTATGCAGATTATGTGATAAATACATTAGAAAAGGACAAAACAAGATGGTGCTTTACGAGAACTGAGTAGGTAAATTCATTGCTGAGTGCTACAAGGGAACAGAAGATGTAATCACTGGTGGTGCATTGGATACAGTGCTGAACCTGGAGTCAGGAAGACCTGAGTGCAAATCCAGTCTCAGACATTTACTAGCTGTGTGACCCTGGGCTAGTCACTTCACCTGTGTCTGCCTTAGCTGTCTCAACTGTAGAATATAGTTAACAATAGCACCTTTCTCTCAGAGTGAAGATCAATTCTTATAATAATTGATATAATAATGATATAATATTTATATATAATGTATATAATTAATTTCACATGTTTATATATTTTACATTATTTATATATTAATATATTTTTATATAATAATGAGATAGTAATATTTATATAATGATATGCTATAATTTATATAATGGATTGCTAGCATAGTGCCTGGCACATATAGGTGTTCAGTAAATGTTGGTTCCCTTTCCCTTCATAGGATTACAGATTTAGAACTCAGAAGGAACTAGGGTAGATGAGGACACTAGGGTGCAGAAAGGATTAGTGTTCACACGGGCAGTAAGGGGAAGAATTGGGATTCAGACTTGAGTTCTTGGGATTCCAAATTCCATCCTCTTTTCACTGCATCCCCTAGTGCGGGCAGAAACTTTTGTTTTTCTCCTTTTACTTTCCGTACAGATTTCTTATAGTTCAGTCTCTTTATTGATTTGGAGACTCAATCCTAGAAGTTTTTCAAAGGACAATCTATTCAACAAACATTCAGCTTATGTTTCCTGAGCACCTACTGTGCACATAGTGCAAAAGACAGTGTGGTAGGTTTCCTAACCTAAATTTGTAGCTTAATAAGGCTGGCTCTCTCTCAAGAAGCTTATTAAACATAAAAAATGTTCACAAAGTATAGCATATACTGTTGTCCTTTTGTGTTTTAAAATGGGTACCCTTGGGCTTTGCATTCTTATGGATAGCTCCCAAGGTATGAATACTCTGTTAAAAACAAGGAAATAAAGGAACATTGTAAATGATGCTTACCATAATATAAATGAAAAGATCACTAAATGGTACCGCAAACTCTAAGCAATGGAAAAACCAATTCCAGTTCGAGAGAACAGATAGTTAAACAGTGATAGTTAAAGTACTCTCTCCGGGGAGGCAAAGAAACTGAGATACTGGTCACAATATCATTATATATAATGTGTATATGTGTGTATTATACATACATGTATATGTGTATATGTATAATGTGTGTATGTAATACATGTGTGTATATATGTATATATACACACATATATACATACATATTTATTATATATAGTCAGATTAGCTGCTGTTATTGATTTTTGTTTAATCTTTTCCTTTTACAGTTTTGAACAGAAGAGTATTTCCAGAAATAACTGTGACATAAAAGCAAAAGGCAATTAAGCACTTTTAAATTTGAAAAAGTTAATATGGCAGAGCAGAAATTTGAATATTTCCTTTTTTCTTATGCTTTCATTCCATTTTTTTTAAAAAGCATGGTTTATTTTGGCTTTCATTTTCTTTTTTTAAAATAATGTTTCCCCAATTACCTGTAAAGATAATTTTTAATATTCATTTTTTAAAATTTTGAGTTCTAAATTTTCTCTCTCTTTCCTTACCTCCCCCCTCCCTGAGACAGTAAATAATTTGTTCTAGGTTTTACATGTTCAATGATATCATAGTAATTCTAAATATACTTGTTGTTTTAGTGGTTATTGAGCCCATCCGGGCTGGAAACGCTGCTAAGGATTACCTGAACTTGTACGTAAATCCAACTCTGTTGGCCGGTCTCTCAGAGCTTTGTAAGCACAAACCAGCAGATCCCTTTGTAAGAAACATCTCTTTCATACTAAAATACTTGCTGCCTTTTTAAAAAAAAAGTCCTTCAAACTGAAAATGAGAGGAACTGATAGTTTTTTTGGCAAATGAAATTTGTATTTGTATTTCAATTTCTTTCTTATGTCTGATTTCTCCAGCTCCATTTTCAACTCATTTACAATATTTTTTTCTTGATGCAGCATCTGTCATTGAATGGCATTTCTATGTATAAATAGCTCAGGTTTATAAAGTCTTTTCCTCATAGCAACCCTGTAAAGTAAGTATTAATATCCCCATTTTTTTAAACAACAAAAAAATGAGACAGCGAAATTAAATCACTTTTTATAAAGGCTGCAGCTAGCTGGTTAGGTAGCAGAGCAGGGAGTGGAAGCTGGGACTTTTCATTCCAGGTTCAGTGCTTTTTCTACTACACCAGTTATATAAATTTGTCTAATTTTTTCAGAAAGAAAGAGCATAGGAATCTTAGTTCTATGTAGAGCTTCTGGCTTTCAAGTAAGTCCTATTAATTTTCCAAATAGAAAAATATTCTTCCCAAAGTCCTTCAGCTAGGTACAAGGGCCAGGAGTGGGCAGCAGGAGTGGTAGAACAAGATGGCTATTTATCCACTGGGGTTAAAAAGCATCCATTAAGCCCAGATATCCTGGGTGCTTTTTTTTTTTAAGTCATTTCCAGCAGATCCAGGGAAAATTATGCTCATGACAGCTCTACTTCATTAACATCCTTGGTTCTCCTTATCCCCCATATTCAAACTTCTAACAACTTTTCATGGGCACTTCTCCTACCATGTCTCAGTTTCCTAGGACTTCTTCCCTCCCCTTCTCAGGTTTCTAGCTTTCATCACATCTAATGATCTAGACCACAGGGTCTGTGCCATCCTCACCCCTTCCTGCTCAGTAACAACTCACAAACTTCTCAGGTGATTGAAAAGAAATTTATGAGAAAATATATACAGTGGGCTGGAAAAGGGAAGGGAGGTTATCAGATGAGACTAAAAGGTTAACAGTATCATTGTTCTGCTACATGTCAGTTAACCACTCCCCTTAGTGCCCTCCCTCCTAACTTTTGCCCTGGTTGTGGTCTTGACATCAACACTAGGGTATTTCCACTTATTTGTTATGAGAATGTAATAAACTAACATGTAACACATTTTGCAAATTTTAACATACTATATTAAGAAACTATGACATAAAGGCTAGCTGCTATTATTATTATTTGATGGCCCAATATTTGACCTGATAGAGACCAATCTTAGCAGTAACGTCTTTGGTCCTCAACTTGGCTGGGGAGTAGGGACTGTCTTTCTGTATGATCCCTCAGGCCTGCTTTGGTCTACTTCACTAGTCCTCTGGCTGCTGCCTGAGACTATGTGACCTTTACTCAGATTCCCAATAATAGAAGATAATTCCCTATCTGGGTCCCAAAGCTACCTTCCCCTGCCTTTAGGCCTTATGGCTTCCTTTCATCCTTATCTAGAGGTCTTTAGCCCTTTCACTACTCTGTCTTTAGCCTGGACTTGTCTTTCTCTTCGATCCAGTTTCCTAACACATATACTACTAGTCAAATATTTGGTTCAGCCCTTGAGGGAAAAATCACCTCTACCACCTACATCATGCGACACCTGGGCATCATGGCCCAAAGTGACAGTTGGCTAACCTCTGGTAGACCTGAGTTCTCAAATTCCTAACAGAATGTTTGACAGAATGACTGGTTCTCTAGTTCTGAAAGGGTGTTTCACCAGCAGTGCCTATCTCCAGATCCCTTCCTTGGGCTGGTCAGGGCTTACAGATACACCCTAGAGTATGTCTGTGGTCCTTTGTTTCTTCAGTCAAACATCCAATTTCTCTGTTCACCTCAGAGTCATTATATAATTTATTTAGAATTCCAAAGATTCATGTAGATGCCACACAATGTCAATTTATATTCACACCATCTCCACCTCCTCATGCAGGGTCAAATACTCTTTGGGAAGTAAAGCATGCCCAGGCAGGTAAATTTTAATGTTTTCAAGACTTCTATAATTTGACAAGCATCCATATGAGAGACACTTGCTGTTTTTTACTTATAAGTTTTACTTTCTCAATTCCTGTTGTTAACAAGCTTTTCCATTTGTATAGCATACATTGAAGGAAGATTAATGTTATTTTCTTTTTCCTTTAGATTTGGCTGGCTGATTGGTTGCTTAAAAATAATCCCAACAAACCTAAATTCTATCACCAAGAAATTCTGGAAGAATCAAATGAAAATAAAACATACTGAAGAACTAATCCAAGAACTATCCTGTTATTCTAAAAGACTTTTATTCAACTGACCTTTTTTTAACATGATTTCTTAAGTAGAATATAGATAAGGAACTGTGCATGAAGTAAATCTTTTTTTAAAATAATGGTTTTAAGAGTATTGTGAACAGTAGATAACCTTTACAAAAGAGTCAAATATAGAACTGTATTTGTTTGATTTTAATCATAGGGAATAACTTAATAAAAATCTTATTTTAGTTGTTGTTTAGTGGAAAAATGACTCATTTTTCCAGATACTTGTCCTACATACACTTCTCAGACATCCTAAGTACAGGAAGTATAATCATTGATATGATTTGAGTATAAGCAGCTAAGCTAGATCTAAGGTATGGTTCTTTTATACATAATTAGGACCCAACCTTACACTGGTTGTATCACCCTCTAGGTCACGGATTCTTACCCTAGAGTCTATAAAGTATAGGGAAAAAAAATTCAGGAGGTAACTATTTCAGTATATTGATTTCACTTGCCATCCTGTGGATTTTAATTTGCTTTAAGATTTAAAACATATAACGCGTGAAACTTTTTGTGAGGATCTCACAATCAAACGAGAAATTGCTGACACTGAGCTGATTACAATTTCTAGAATACTCATGATGAAGTGCACTGCTGTCCTCCTGACAGAAGTGACTGGCCTAGTATGGACTTAGGACATGACCAGGGTGGGAATTTTTCTTGCTTAACTATACATATTTGTTACAATGACTTTTTCATTTTCATTTGGGGGAGGAGAGGAGTTGGGAAAGAAAGAGGAATTTTTGTTCATTAAAAAACAAAATTTAATTTTAAAAAATAATTGACATTGAAAGGTTTTGACTTACAAACACCTATAGTTTGAATGTATTAATTCACAATAAGAAAAGAATTTACTGAATTACAAATACAAGGATCAAAACAGTCTCTATGCATTCAGGGAGAATTTTTTTTAACATAATGGATACATGTCTAATCCTTGTCTTGGGCCAAGTAAACTGTGTATTTGGATACAGCCCTGCCTAGGATCACAGGTTTTAAACTGGAAGAGCTCTTAGAGGTCGTTTTGGTTAATCCCTTTATTAACGGATGAGGAAACTCATTTCTAGAGATCAAGTGACCTGCCCAAGGTCATAGCTGGGAATTGAACCCTGCTCCTTCCAGGGCTTTTCACTGCTTTCTGCTGCTTTCCTTAAACTTGTGTGGCCCCACCAGCCAGGTTAATATGTATATTTCTGTCCTTTGAGCAACATTCATAAGAAAACAGAAAAGCAGGCAGTGTGTCTACAACAGAAATCCATGACAACATCTTCAGGAGACCATTTGTTTCTAGGATTTGATGCTTCTCATGTGGAAAGAAAGATTCTTTTTACTTAGCAGGGAGAAGGGTCAGAGCTGATGAGAATGCTGGTGGACATAATCTACCCCAAGGCCTAGGGAATAGACTATATAGAGAGCCAAGTCAGAGACGCAGGAACTGCGGAGGAAGCCTGGCAACTTCCTGGTGCTGCAGGTCACTGACTAGGAAAAGAAAAAACTTGCCTTCTCAATCATAACAAAGTATGAGTGGATTTTTTGGTATAGCCTTAAGTGCCAGCATTGAGAATGGTGACACCTGCAGAGAGGAGTCTAGGATATTAAAAGTCCTTTCTGCCAACAGTCTGAGCTCAGAGAAATTAAGGTGGCCAAAGAAGAAAAGTTTGACTAGGTCTCTCAAAGTTTAAAGACAACTAAATAGAGTACTGGCCCTGAAGTCAGGAGGGCCTGAGTTCCAATCTAACCTAGCTAGACACCAACTGTGTGACCCTAGGCAAGTCACTTAACCCCAATTGTCTCCCCCCCCAAAATCCTGAAGGTGATTGTGGATTCACTAGTATGCCCTCCTATGTTCAGAGTCCCCTAGGGATTTGGGGAAATGCAAGAACATCGAACTCTCCCTTGTGCCCAAGTAGGTTATCTTTATGCCCCTACAGGGAAGGGTGAGTATTTGTAGGTACCTGAGTTTGTGATTCATATCATGTCAGCTAATATGCTCCTTCAAAAGACTTGTTCAAATCTTGTCTTCTAGTTCTTGTTTAGAAAACACTGACATGGGGTTTGGAAAATGAGTAGAGCTGAGAGGTTCACAAAGCATAGAACCCTAAGCAAATGCCTTGCCCACTCAAGTATATTTAGTGTGAGATAATGCTAGCTAACGCTTTTATAGCTCTCACTCCATACCAGGCACTGTGCTAAGCACTTCAATAATGACCTCATTTCATTTGATTAGAAACCTGCAAAACATGGATCACCTTGGACAGGAGTGCTTTCCAACTCAGAAATGTAACCAGTTTAGCCTCTGTTGATGCAGTGTCAGAACAAAGTATGCAGGTTGAGTTTTCATTTTTGCATGTTACAATCCGCGTTTGAAATCTGAGATTCTGGATTCAAATCCTGACCCTGCTTCTTAATCTGTGTGACTATATGGAGTTATCATTTAACCTTTCTGAGACCCGATTTTCTCATCTGTAAGATGAGGAGGTTGGACAAGATGATCTCTTAATCCTCTGAATATATGACCTTTCCACGATTTAACCTTTAAGTGCTGTTGATCCAGTGCCACGGTTCTTTTTTGCTACCTTATTTTTATTAGTTCCCCTAAGAAACTTCCCATCCTACTTTTCATCTTAGATCCCTAACTGCCTTCCATATATTAATAAAGACTCAGTAACTCAGCATCCATAGAGTCCTTTACAAAGACACTAACAACAGAGTCCAGGGGTTTGAGTGATTTGCCTATAACCACAGACCTTCCAGAGGGTACAAATGGTAGACGTTTTCCCTTATCTTGTCAGAGCTTATCCCACTAAGTCATGGTCCCCTTTGAAAATGAAGGAGAAACAGCAAGCAACCTCTGTGATCCTGACACCAATAGCCTTTGGTGGTTTGCCGTAGAAAGACTTTTTTTTTTTTTTTAAGATGAACATCTTTCTTTTTTGTTTCAATCTTAGTTCTGACTCAAGGGTTCTGCACTCCAGGTCTGTTTCAGTTCCAATCAAATGTTGATGACACGTTGTGATGGATTCCTTTTGTCCCCTGACCAAATTGGTTTTTTACAGCCATCCCTTTCTAGCCCCCTGCTAGGATTTGGGAAAGCGTCACTGACATCTGCTCAGGAGGGAGTCCGTTCTTGGCCAGCAGAGGCATTGTGATGACTGGGAGCAAGAAACAGGAGGGGAAAACAACTTGCAGACAAATGGGCAGATAATAAGACGAACACCCTCCAACACTACAACCATAAACAAAATTCCTGTGTTTTTTGTTTTTTCTGTTTACAACCGCTTTCTTGCCCAAGAAAGAAGGGAAGTGAAGACTACATTCCATTCAAGGAACCTCAGAAATATATAAAAACACAGAAATGTGTTCTCCCAACCCAAGTCTTTTTAGCCCAGGCAATTCTTCTGGGGCCTCCTTGAAATCATTTGAGTTACGTCACAGATTGGTTCCCACTTTGAATGCATAGTCATTGGTCTGAAAGCCTTGGGGTCCCTTAAAATTGGATTTCCATTTACTTCCTCAAAATAGTTATTTGGAGTTGGAAAAGTGGGGCCATTTTGTCTGTAGATGCTGCCTATTTGGGGGAGATGGACAGTCAGGGAGCCTATATCTAAGGGGTTATCTTGCTTTATCTCATTTGTGGTTGTAAAATCCTTCTCCATCTGGGTGGCATTTGTCCTGGGACCTGAATGACAGTTCTAATGACTTTATCTTGTGTTTCTGGTTCTTGGCAATGTGTGAACATTTCGGGGAGCCTTTAGCATATACATGTGGCTACATCCCCATGCTGCCATAAAATGGTTAGCCAAGGATCAATATAAAGCTTTGACAATAAAGTCAAAGCTATTGAAATGAACACATTGTTTTCAATGGCGCTTTCTTCATTTTATTATGTGTTATTTAGAAAAAATGAACTGTGAAAAATCAGCTATGACAAGGTTCCTAAAAATACCATGCGTACACACAGACTAAATGCCACAGATTAGACTTTTTTTTTTACTTTAAGCCTTCGATCTTACTCCTCTAGGAGATAAGGATTCCAGTCCTGAGTTCATCCCTTATTTGCTTTGGAAACTTAGGCAAGTTATTTAACCTTTAGAATGACACTGTCTGAACATCTAACTGGAGGTATTATCACTCTTCATGCTTCATTTGGATGTTTGAGAGTCAGCAGATTAATCCCTCTGAATGCATTCCATTCTTCTCCGAGATAATACAAAATATAAATATGTTATATTGGCAAAAAAAATTTTGACAGTGATAATTCTCAACTTGATGTAAGTGACCATGTATCCTTGCCAATCTCTTCCATCATACCAAATGCATTATTTCCCAAATAATATGATGGGATATGCCTTTACTACAAAGCTTCTATTAGTAGAATGATAAGCAGGGCATCTGTATGACTACACCATTTGGACATTACTTTCCCATGTAGTTTATCCCCCCTTTTTCATGTATCAATCTCCTTCCACATACCAAGTTGTTGACCTCATATATGTTTTAGGGTTTTGCCAGGTCAGTTTTTGCTGCTTAGTCTGAGCTGCCATTGTTGTTAAGTCTTGTCCTTCCTTATTTTCTCTCCCCCTTAATTATCATAGTTTTTTTTTGAAAGTCTTCCCATTGAAATATTACTTCCTCATGGGTAGATCAAGCCAATATAATCAAAATGGTAATACTTCCTAAGTTAATTTATTTATTCAATGCTATGCCAATCAAATGGCCAAAATATTATTTTATGGAGCTAGAAAAAAATGAAATTTATCTAGAAGAATAAAAGATCAAGAATCCCAAGGAAAACAATGAAAAAATGGAAAGGAAGGGAACTTAGCAGTACCATATCTCAAATTATATTACAAAGCAGTAATTAGTAAAATGGTTTGGTATTGGTTTAAAAAAAATAGGTATGCAGCATACAAAAGTGCCTACTATGTGATAAACCCAAAAGATCCCAGTAAACACTCTGCCAAAAATTGTTGGAAAAGCTAGGAAGCAGATTGGTGGAAATAAAGTTTAGACCAACATATAATGCCATATACTAAGATAATCTCCAAATTAATATATGACTTAGATATAAACAAATTAGAAGAGTAAGGAAGAAATTACCTTTTGAATTTGTGGATGGGGAAGAGTTCATGACCAGCCAAAAGAAATGATCACAGAAGGTAAAATGGACAATTTTGATTATATGAAATTTTGAAGTTTTTGCACAAACAAAAACCATTTACTAGGGGAAAAGTCTTGATAGTCAAGTTTCTTTGACTACTAAGGTCTCATTGATCTCATTTCCAAATGAGGAAGATTTCATTTCCAAACTATTTAAGGAACCAATTCAAATTTATGATAATAGAAGACTTTCTCTAATTCATAAATGGTCAAAGGATACAGTCAGGCAATTTTTAAGAGAAAAAAATCCAAATGAAAGCCATATGAAAAAGTGCTTGAAATCACTAATAATGAAGAGAAATGCAAATGAAAGAACTCCAATGGTCTAGTTCATCAGATGGGCAAAGCTGATACAAAAAGAAAAGTAACAAATATTGGAGGGACTTTGGAAAACAGGTTCATTAATGCCATTCTGGGAAGTAATTTGAAACTATGCCCCCCAAATTATTAAATTGTGCATTAAACTGTTCTCATTTGAGAAAGACTCATCAACAGAAGATTCACCACCAGTTGATGGTTAAGGTGTGAGCCAAGTAAATATATTGATGAAAATCTTGAATTTTTGAATTATTAAAGTTAGTCATGGAATAAAGAAGACTGGGAAATAATGACCTAACCTAACTTGCTGTTCAAGCTGCCCAAATGGGTGCAAACAACACCCATTTGAAATGATTTTAACTGTCTTTTGAGAATTAATTGGCAAATATTTTACATGCACCTAAGATATACCTAGCATAATAAGAAATATTTTAAACTACCTTGCCTTATATTTTATATGACTTCACATGTATAAATGCTATCATATATCACTTGTCTTCTTAAGGGACAGGGATGGGGCAGGAGGGAGGGAAAGAAAGAATTTGAAACTCAAAATTTTTAAAATGAATGTTTAATTTTGTACATGTAAATGAGAAATATTTAACCAAAATAGAGAAACTACCCTGCCTGACTGTCAAAGCCCTTCATGCTCTGGCCTGCACTTAACTTCCCAGCGCCATCTTTCACTGCTCACTTACACACCTCCTAAACTCCAGCTATATTGGTTTATTTGCTTCCCTTAAAAATGCCTTTCTCATTCCTCATCCTTCATTTGCCCATATAGAAGGCTTTTTTGCCGCTCTTTTCTGCCCCTACTTCAGTCCCAAAGACATCTCCTGACTCTTTCACGACTCCTTGATCATTCCAAAGCATAGCTATGCTTCTTCTTGTTAGCGAACATTAATTATTTATTTTCCTTTGTCAATAATATATGTGATATTCCAAAAATCAGTGCAATTTTAATCTATTAAAGTATTAAAGCTAGCTAAGCCATTAAAGTTTAAGATTGCACTGATACATTTAGAATACACAGTATTATAATATCTCTGACTACGGTCACTTTGTAGCTTTTCATATGTAGACTTATGATTCCTTCCTTTTATTGTGGTTATCCAGTTGTGTCTGACTCTTTGTGATCCTGTGGACCTCAGTGTGCCAGTACTGCCCATGGAGTTTTCTTGGCAAGGAGACTACAGCAGTTTTCCATTTCCTTCTTCAGTGGATTAAGGCAAACAGAGGTGAAGTGACTTGTCCAGGATCACACAGCTAGTAAGTTGTCTGAGGCTGGATTTGAACTCAGATCTTCCTGACTCCAAGCCCAGCACTCTACCCACTGAACCACCTAGCTATTAAAGCTTAAACTGTTCTAGGATATTTAGAACACCCTGTATTATAACATCTTCAATTGTGGTAACTCTTACTGTAACTTTTCCTGTGTAGATGTATGATTTCTTCCTGGGGCATACTCATCAATGTGCTAGTTTCCATACTTTGTATCCCTATGTCACACAGGAAGGTGCTACGTTTATTAAGTGTTTACTTTGTTCCAAGGACTATGTTAAGCACTGGGGATACAATTAATAGAAAGAAAGATTGTCTCTGCCCTCAAGTTTCTTACATTCTAATGGGGAGGAAGAGATAGCACATAAAAGGAGGCAAAAAACGGTAAGGGACTAGGGGTATCTTGTTCTCTTGTTTTATGGAGTTAAAACCAGACAGAAAAGCAGATGCAGAGTGGAGGGAGCCAAAAAGTCCAGTTTCTGCCTTCTATATAGGAAGGCATTGAGAAGAGTTTGGTTGCTGTTTGTCCTTCCTTCTCAAAAAGGACTACGACATCATGGAGGTGATGCCATGACATGCAAGTGAATTGGATTTAAGTGAGGCAGGGCTGGGCAAGGTCACCAGCCTCACTTTCTCTTCTGGAGCTCTCTGGGTCCAGTGGTGAGATATAGATCATAAAGACTGGAGATGGCCCTCACAGAGTTTGGTACTCTACCCTCCAGCCCTCCACTCCTCCAGTCCACAGAGGGGATATCAATCAAAGATTGAATTACCAGAATGGTGATGAGATTAGAGATGATGAGCTTAACCTGAGAGGGCCATCTTGTTCCATAGAGTTGAAAGCAGTCACAAGAGAAGTGACTCAAAATTTCCAGTTTCTGCTCTAGTACTGGGGCATTGAGCAGGTTGCACATTTATTTAACATCTTGCAGGGGCAATGGAGCTAGTGCTTTCTCTTTCCCATCATTCAGAGAACTCCAAGAAGTTCCCTCACTTCCCTTTTCACTTATACCCCTTCAAACATCAACTTTCTTATTTGTATGATAAACCAAGCATACTTCTGCTCTTCTGGCAATCAGAGAGATATAGAAGCCAAAGGTAACACTGGTTTAGAATAAAAGCTCATTTATAAAATCTTACAGAGGAAGATGGTGGAAGATTATGAACAGTACCATAAAGTATTATAAACAGTACCATAAAACTTGCAAGAAACAGTGGAGAGAAAATTAATTTATTGAAAGCTTAATGTAAGACTCAATCAACAAAAGTATTTACTATGTGCCAAGTACTACTTTAGGTCCTAGGACACAAAATGAAAGTTTCTATTCTCAAGGAGCACCTAGCACAGTACCTAGAACACAGTAGGTGTTTAATAGTAGTAATTGGCTAACTAATTGATCTCACATGAAGTTTTCAAGGAATTTCTATCCTATCAACTGTAGATCTATGATACAACCATCATATCCTATCAGAGAAGACAACCTGTACATTCATAAATGTAATTAATCCTTAGCTCCTGGACTAAGAGAGCACTGAAATAGAGGCATCAGACTCTGGGAATGGTGATGAGAATCTGTCCAAAAGTTTACCAGTTTGGTGATTTTTTTTAAACATGGCTTTGGAGACTTGTTGGGAAGGAAAAAAAAAGTTTTTTCTTTACAAATTTTCTCTTAAAAAGAAAAGTATGTCAGTGAAACAAGAGAGCAAAAAGATATTGAGATGTGGACACAGACTACCATGTTAAATTTAATCTGTATTTTTAAAAAATAAGCTTTACATTAGTGGTGGTAAACTCAAATAGAAATGGATCTCTGGTGAGGCCCATGTTGATTTAGAAAACCACAAGTTAACATTATCTGTGTTGTATTGGATTTTTATTTATTTTGTTAAACATTTCCTGATTACTTTTTAATCTGGTTTCAAGGCACTGGGGAGTTTTGGGGGCCAGAAAGCCTGGAGTTTGATACCTCGGCATATAATCAAGATTTACAGATCCACATACAAACTGTTTTTTAAAATTTTCTTTGCATAAGAAAACATTAATTTTAAAACTATTTGTCAAATTTACAACAAAAAGAAAAAATTAAGGAAAAGAAAAATGTAAATTAAGTGTAATAAAATATTTGACAAGTGTAAAGAGTTAAGTTTTGGGGATGAGAATTCATTATTTGGTAAAAATTGTTGGAAAGCAATGTGGTAGAAAGTGGACATAGACCAATATCTTATATTATTTATCAAGTTAAGGTAAAAATGGATACAAATACAATAAATATGACACAATAGGTATAAAGAGAGATTAGAAGAACATATTACTTATCATGGATAGGTAAACAATTTATGAATAATTAAGAGATGGAGAGCAAAGTTAGGCATAAGATGGATAATTTCAATTATTTTAAATTAAAAAGGTTTTGTATAAATAAAAAAAATATAGCCAAGATCAGAAGGGAAAAAAGAAAAGCAGGGGGAAAATTTTGTAGACAATTTCTCTGATAAAGCTCTCATATCTCAAGTATATAAAGAACTTTGTCAAATCTGTAAGAATATGAGTCATTCCCCAATTGATAAATGGTCAAAGGATATGAACAGGCAGTTTTCCAATGAAGAAATCAAAACAAGTTATAGTCATATGAAAAAATGCTCTAAATCACTATTGATTAGAGTTGTGCAAATTAAAACAACCTTGAGATATCATTTTACACCTTACCGCATTGGCTAAAACTATTGAAGGGGGAAGCAACAGATGTTGGGGGGTTGTGGAAAAATTGGGATACTGATTCATTGTGGTAGAATTATGAGCTGATCCAACTGGTTTGGAGAGCAGTCTGTAATTATGCCTATACCCTTTGACCCAGCAATACCATTACTAGGTCTCTTTCCAAAGATGATTAGGAAAAAAGGAAAAGAACCTATATGTTCTAAAATGTTCAGAGCAGCTCTCTTTGTGGTGGCAAAGAACTGGAAGTTGCAGGGATGTCTGTTAATTGGGGAATGGCTGAACAAGTTGTGGTATATGATTGTGTGGGAAGACCAATGTACTATAAAGAAATAATGAACAGAATGCTCTCAGAAAAACCTGGAAAGACCTTGCTTGAAATAATAAAGAGTGAAATGAGCAGAAGCAAGAGAACATTGTATACAATAAAAGCAATATTGTTTTAAGTATGATTTTGAGTCAATAAGTCATTTTTAGTATTATAAATACCCAAATTAACTATAAAGGGCATATGAAGAAAGATACCATCTGCATCCAGAGAAAGAACTGATAAATAGAAGTATTTATAGAATAATTTTACAGTATAATATGTGTATGTATATATATATATATATATAATGTACACACACTTATATATATATGTATATATTTGTTTCTTATGGTGCTATCTCTCAAGATGGCATGGGGGAGGGAAGAAAACAAGGGAAAAATTATATAATAACTTTGCTTTGTTGTATATTTAAAAGGAATATCAAGTTATACATAGTAGATTTGCAATTTCATATGCAATCATCTTACTATACTATATTATAGTTTTATTCCATAAATTAAAATATTTTTTAGAAAGATCATTACTTAAAATGCACTATTTAATGAAAAATAAAAATAATTACTTAGATTTACTACTTGCCTTCACTTCCTCACCTCTAGCCCCTCAGCTTTTTACAATCTGGCTTCCAACTTGATCACTCAACCAAAACTGCTTTCTCCAAACTTATCAAAGTTAATTGCCAGGTCTGGTGATCTTGTGTCCGTCTTCCTTCTTCTTGAGCTCACTGCTATATTTGACTCTATGAAGGACCCTCTCCTTCTAGGTACTATATCCTTTTTACTTTTCTTTTTCATAACACTGCTCTCTCTTAGCGACCATCCTCAATCTTTTTATATTTAAATCATGCCCCCTAAGTATGGATATATTCCAAAGCTTTTTTTGCCCTTTTCTTTTCTCTCTGTGACCTCATCAGCTTCCATCTGTTCAGTGGTCATCTCTGGGCAGATGACTAAGAGAATTATTGTTCTTTGTCCCTCATTTTTGAAGAGGGTGATGTCTTGATTTCCACATGAATTGGATTTAAGTGAGGCAGAGCTGTACAAAGTTGCCAGTCTCTCTCTTCCAGAGTCATCCAAATCCAATGGTGAGACAAAAGTCAGGAAGACTGGAGATGGCCAAGGATAAAATAGATGACCTTGGCATCTTTGTTGTCTAACCAAGTTCTAAGCACTCCACAGGGCCCTCTTTAGTCAACTTCATGGCATTTGGAACAAATTGTTCTCATCTACTCATTCTGTCAAGGAAAGCCTTCACATGGTTGAGGTAGACATCCCTTTAACTCACCAGTGGGTTTGAGACCTACTGGTTACCTTTAACCTGCTTTATCCCCTCTACCTAATGAGTTTAATCAGGGTGTGGTCATTGTGAATGCTACAACTTCTTGGAGCCATAGGTGAGAGTTGGGTGAAGGTAGACACTAAAAAGGTAGATGAGCAGCTCTGAAAAAGGTTTGCAAGTTCTCAAACCAGAGTATATAGGAGTTGAATCCCAAGAAACTCACTCAAGCAGTCAATTGGTTCTGGATGACCCACAGGTGTTAAGAATCTGTAGAGTTTTCTACTAAAGCAGACAAAAAGAGCCTTCCACAAAAGCACCAGCCTTCAGGTTTTCAGACTAAGTACAGGTATTGACAAAATTCCTTTGGACTCAATAGCAACACTCATGTATGTATAGTAATCTGTCACTCAAGCTATCTCTAGCTATACATCCCTCATCCCAAGCTCCCTATGATTAAAGGGACCTGATCTAATAAGCCAGTATTGTTAATTTATTATTGTCAAATGAGATCATATACATGCATATATAACATTTTGAAGATACTAAAAACACTATATAAATATTAACCATTATTATAATTATTTTAAAGATGAAGCAACTGAGGAATGTGGAGGTCAAGTGGCTTGCCCATGGCACCAGAGGAGGTAAGTGTTTGCGCTGTTTCAAAGACAAGAGTAATAACCCTTTGAAGGGGAAGCAAAGACTGGAGGTCCACTTATCAGATATGATATAGATGAGAATCCTGTCCGGTGAATGAACTAGGTGTTCTCTATATACTGTGATGCTGGGTCTGGGTAACTGGAGCAATGCTGGTATTGTGAACAGCAAGGGACAGTCAGTTATCCAATAAAAAATTATTAATAACCACCTACTATGTGTCAGGTACTATGCTAAGTGCTAGAGATACAGAAAGAGGTAAAAGATAGTTCTTGTTCCCAAAGAGCTCATAACCTAAAGGGAGAGACAGTGTGCAAACAAAAATATTCAAATAAGCTATATATAGGAAATATAAACAGACTTCCCCTATGTGCAGAGAAAAAGGTTTCATGTCCTTAAGGGGAGAAACTTACTTTTGAAGCGAACTTACTTTTAAAGGTCATCTGGATAGGGAGGCATAGTCTATCAATCTTCATTCCATGGCCTTCTTTCTAATTCCCTCTTCATAAGAATATTGCCTGGCTTGCCAATAATTTTACATCTAGTTTGGCACTATTTTATTTGATCTCTTCATTGTGATTGGAACAGTGAAAAACCAACTCCTTTATACTTACAGATCATGTCTTTAGTAACGTGTCTTAAAATTTTGTCAATAAATGAAGTCAAACTGATCAGTCTGTAGTTAGAAGACTTTTTCCTTTTCTCTTTTTTTGAAAATTGGAACATTTACTCCAGTCCAGTCACATCTGCCTCTGTTTTCCAGGATTAGTCAAAGATAATTAACAGCAATTCAGCGATAATGTTGTCAATTCTTTTAGTACCCTGGGATGTAGTTGATCTACTACTAGGTCTACTGATTTAAATCTACTGAACGCTGGTGGATTTTTGTTACTATCTCCTTATTTATTTATCTTGGGTTTCAACTTCCTGCTAACCCTTAATGATCTATCCTTAAGTTTGGAGGTCATCCTCCTTAGCAGCACAAATTTATGTGTAATACGGTGAAATAGTTTGGTCTTCTTCATGCCATCCATTCCTATCCAACCACTGAATGCAACCATTCATCCTATTGTTTCATTGTTCTCACTTTTGTTCATAAGAAAGCTTTAAAAAACTCTTAAAAAGTTCTTAGCCTGTCCACTCTGAGTTGTAGTAATCCTGGGAGTATTCGTATAGCATTGTAGCACAAATATGGGCATTTGTTTTATCTGGTTCTGGCTCTTGTTTTCATCATCTGTATATGTCTTAAAAATCTCTGTTAGTGAATTTTCCATGCATTTACACTGGTGTATTTTGGAATTCTAAAGTTCTATATTTTCCTCCTCATCAGAAATGTTTGTGTCCCAAGAATTTTATTCTTGATAGCTTCTTAGCCTTCTTGTGCTGACTCCCTCTGTAGAATATATATATTATATATATATATATATATATATGTATGTATGTATTAATAGGCAAAAATCTTCTACTCTTCCTCTTACCCCCACCCCCAGCTGAGAAAAAGGAAAAACAAAATCCTCTTTAAAACATCTACAGTCTTCATTGACTGTATCCCCCAAAATGTCTCATTTTGTATTTTGGGACTTTTTATCAGGAAGTGGATAGCATGTTTCATTGTTAGTGATCTGAAATCATCCTGATACTCATCATGTTGATCAGAGTTCCTCATAACAGAAGCAATTATTATTTACACTCACTCTGAGCCTTCAAAACTCAAACAATGACCAAGTGAGGCTTGGGCTGGGGTCTATTATTGGTCAATCAGTGAGAACCAGAATGATTTGGGTTTAAGCCATAGTCAGGAAGTTCCCCAATGGGAAGTTCCCCAGACTTTATCCAAGTTTGGATTTCAAGAGTGCTATTTCAAGAAATCATAACTGAAACTACATGGGACAAAAGAGTTAATTGTCCTAGTTTTTTAAAAAAATGATAGAAATAAGTAGAGAAGAGAAAAAGAAAAAAAAATCTAACCCCTCCAAACCCCAAGATACCTTGCCTGGTTTCAGCAATCAAAATTTATATTCTTTTGGGAAGAGCACCCACATGTAAGGGAATGATTCCTCATGTGGACAGAGGGAGAGGAGGAAGGAATAAAAGAAAAAAGGAAGGAAGGAAGGAAGGAGCATTGCTCAACTGGAACTAGTTAGTTGGATCTCCAGTGGGGTAGCTACTTCTCCTTATAGATTGTTTGTCCTTCTTTCTCAAAGAGGACCAATGATATCAGGAGCATCTTGCAAGTGAATTAGATTTAAGTGAGGCAGAACTGTACAAAGTCATCAGCTTCACTCTCTCCTCCAGGATCATCTGATTCCTGTGGCAAGACATAGGTCAGGACAACTGGAGATGACCCTTGTTTCTGTTCTGTCCAGAAATCCTATAGGCAAATGAGGACTTCTCTTGTCTCATTACTTACTTAGACTTAAATTACAGAATGGGTGTTGCCTCAGGCAAACTGAGACCTGGGAAAGACCTCATTTTAAAAAGGCCAAGGTCTCCCACTACATCTGGGGTCACCTCTAGTACTGTTGGTTCAGAGTGACAGAACTCTGGGCTTTCATTTGACCAGGGATTCCTATATTGGTTTTTCTTCTGCTAACTTCAGACTAAATTAGAAGTTAAAACTGAAACCACCTTGTGCAGGCCCTCATTTCCTTGCACTTGTATTATTGCAATAGTCTGGTTGCTAGTTGGTTTACTTCCCACATCTCTCCTCACTCCAATCCATCTTCCATTTAGCCAACAAAGTGATTTTCCTAAAGCACAAATCTGACAATATTGCCCCCCCCCATCACATATTCAATAAACTCCAATGTAATACCTCTAGGATCAAATATAAAATCCTCCATTTGATAATCAAAGCTCCCCTGCCAATACCTTTTCAGACTTCTTACACCTTACACCCTACATCCCCTAACAAATATCACATTTTCCAACTCTAGAAATTTTTATAAGCTGTCCTCCATACTTGAATATTCTTCTTCCTCATTTCTGCCTCTGCCTTTCTGGTTTCTTTCAAGTCCCATCTAAAATTGCAGGAAATCTTTCCCAATCCCTCTTACTTCTAGCACCGTCCCTCTGTTGACTAGTTCCTATTCATTCTGCCTATAGCTTGTTTCTATGTGGAGGACTAGCTCCTCTGATATGAGGGCTGCCAAGGCTTTTTCAGGGCTGCTCACCCATCTTTGGTGTCCACCTTCACGCATCTCTTACCAAATGTTTGTAGATCTGACCAAGGCCTTTGACACTATTAGTTGAGAGGGTTTATGGAAAATTATGTCAAAATTTGACTGCCCAGAGAAATTCATCACTATTATATGTCAATTTCATGATGGCATGTTTGCCCAGGTTTTGGATAGTGGATAATGCTCTCGTGCCTTCCCAGTCACTAATGGAGTGAAACAGGACTGTGTGCTTGCTCCTATGCTTTTTAGCATGATGTGTTCATCCATATTATCAAATGTTTTCAATGAATACGAGCATGGCATCAAGGTCAACTACTGTACTGATAGTAAGTTCTTTGATTTGAAAAGACGACAAGCCAAGACCAAAGTGGAGGGAGTGTCGGTGCATGACTTTCTGTTTGCAGATGATTGTGCTCTCACTGCAGCCTCTGAAACTGAGATGCAACAAAGTATGGATCAATTCTCTGCTTCCTGTGCTAATTTTGGCCTAATAATTAACACCAAGAAAATACAGGTACTCCATCAGTCACTACCACACCATCCATACATGGAACCATCAATTACAACAAATGGAGATGTTTTGAATGTCATGAATAAGTTCACTTACCTTGGTAGTGTACTTTCCAGAGATGTATACATTGACAATGAGGTTGATGCACACATTGCCAGAGCTAGCTCAGTGTTTGGGAGGCTCGGAGAGAAGAGGTATTAGATTGACTACCAAACTGAAGGTCTACAGAGATGATGTGCTGACCTTGTTGTATGCCTGAGAAACATGGACAGTCTACCAGCACCATGCCAGGAAACTGAATTGCTTCCATTTGAACTGTCTTAGGAAGATTCTAAGGATCACCTGGCAGGATAAGGTACCAGACACTGAAGTCCTTGCTCCAGCTGAACTGCCAAGCATTCAGACTATGCTTCAGAGAGCACAGTTCCAATGGGCTGGTCATGTTGCTTGAATGCAAAATGTGCACTTACCAAAAAGACTGTTTTATGGAGATCTCACATGGGGCAGGTGATCACATGGTGGTCAGAAGAAGCAATACAAGGACACTCTCAAGGTCTCTCTCAAGAACCTTGGATTTGACTGTGCAACATGGGAGACACTGGCACAGGACCACTCAGCATGGCATGCCCACATCAGAAAGGATGCTGTGCTCTATGAGCAAGGCAGAATTGAGACACCACAAAGTAAACGTAGGATGTGCAAGTTTGGAGTATCCACCCCAAAAATACACATGGACTCTCTGTGCCCAATCTTTGGTAGAGCATTCCAAGCTCGTATTGCTCTGATCAGCCACAGTCGGACACACTGAAACCACTTTATCATGGTGATGTCATTTTTGTCCTTTTCGAGAACAAAGGACTACAACCACCAGAATACATAGTGGACACACGCCAGTAAAACCATCTTGGCAGAGGGTTGAGGTAACCAATAGGCCTCAAACTCACTGGAGAGTTAGGAGGATGTCTACCCCAAGCATATCAAGACTTCCCTCTACAAAGAATGAGTAGATGCGAACAGTTTGTTCCAATGGCCATGAAAGAGAATGAAGCAGGCACTGAGGAGTGCTTAGAACTTGGTCAGACATTGAGCATACCAAGGTCATCTACTGCTTCCCTGGGCAGTGGTCTTGATTTTTGTCCTATCATTAGACTTCAATGATTCTGGAAGAGAGAATAAGGCTGAGAACTTTGTGCGTCTCTGTCTCACTTAAATCCAATCCATGGGCAAGTCTAGACATTACCTGTGTGTATCCTTGGTCCTCTTCAGAAACAAAAGAACAACGACAAAACTGAAGGACAAATAACTGCTTGTTTGGATAGTTGTTTGTATTGTCTCCTCAATTAGATTGTGAATTCCTTGAAGGCTCCCGGGGTCCCAGTTACACACCTGCTGCTTGCTTCTGAATTTGTTCCTCAATTAATACACACCTTAAAGTCTGGTATAACAGTCTCCTCCCTACTCTTCTCTGGATTTGTGACTTGGAAGTAGGTGGTGAGTGACAAAGCTGCCAGCTGGCACCTGTTCCCATATCCTGTATCCTACCTCAGTCTGAGTCTGAGATCCAGTTTTCCTCCTGTGCCCAGTCTCCCTCTTCTTTTAGTCCTTATTCACTAGCATGTACCTAGTGTCCATAGACTCACTCTCTGTCTGGAGCTGGAAAAATGGCTCACTGTGACTTTTTTTTTTTTAAGATTTCCTCATTACGATTTAGTCTGATGCATTTTTCTAGACATATTTGGAGGACTTAACTTTTTAAATTTTTCACTCTCTGTGTGTACGTTTTCTTTTGCAACACGACTAATATGGAAATATGTTTTGCATGACTTCATATATAATTAATATCATATTGCTTGCTTTCTCAAGGGATAAAGAAGGACAAGAAGGAGGGAGAGATTTGGAGCTCAACATTTTGAAAGATGAATGTTTAAAAAAAATTAATGTAATTGGAAAATAGTTAACAAAATAAATTTTTTTTTTAAAAGAAGAGGCATTACTATCTGTTTTGCCAGTGTATCCTAAGGGAGACTGAATCTATCCATCTGACTTGCACCTGAAACCTTCTATATGTGTTATTTCCCTCATTAGAATGTGAGATCCTTGAAAGCAGGCACCATCTTATTTTTCTTTTTCTTTAATTAAATTTTATTTTCAAGTGAAGACCTACCTTCTCTCTCTTCTATATTTCTCCCCCAATCCATTGAGAAAACATAAAAACCAAAACTTCATTAACAAAAATGAATAGTCAAACAAATAAATTCCGAAATTGGCCATGTCCAAAAAATAAGTCTCAGTCTTCACTCTAAGTCAGTCACCTCTATCAGGAGGTGGGCAGTACGTTTTATCGTGAGTTCTCTGGAATTGTTGGCCGATTATGTATCTATCAGAGGACCCAAATCTTTCCAAGTTTTCTGCCTTGGTAAAATTGTTGTTATTGTGTAAATTGTTCTCCTCACTCTGCATTAGTTGATAATGCATCATTTTTTACAGCACAAAAGCATTCCATCACATTAACATGCCATAACTTGTTTAACCAGTGATGCAGCAGAAGTACTGGGCTTAGAATGAGAAAGACTCATCTCCATGAGTTCAAATCTGACCTCAGACACTTGCTAACTGAGTGACCTTGGGCAAGTCACTTAACCATGTTTGCCTCGGTTACTTATTCAGTAAAATGAACTGGAGAAGGAAATGGCAAAGCACTGCAGTATCTTTGCCAAGAAAACCCCAAATGAATTCATGGAGAGTCATACATGACTGAAACAGCTCAGCAAAGCAGCAATGATTGATGAATACCCCCTCAGCTTCTAATTCTTTGCCATCACAAAAATAGTTGATGTAAATATTTTTGTTCATATGGATATTTTTCCTTTTTCTTTGACCTCTTTCAGGTATGGACAGTATTGCTGAATTGAACAGTCATGGAGCATAGTTCCAAATTGCTTTCCAAAATGGCTTGGCCAGTCACATTAATGCACCAAGAAAGTGTTAAGGTACCTATTTTCCCACAGCCCCTCCAATAGTTGTCATTGTCCTGTTTTAGCAACTTGCCCCAATCTGAGGATGTGAAGTGGTACCTCAGAGTTGTTTTAATATCCATTTTTATAGTTATTATTGATTTAGAATATTTTTCCATATGGCTATTGATAGCTTGAGTTTTTTCCTCTAAAAATCTACCTTCTCATTTCCTTTGACCATTTATCATTTGGATAGTGGCTCTTACCCTTATAAATATTGAATCAGTTCCCTATATAGGTTAGAAAGTGAAAATCTATCACAGACACTTGCTACAATTCCCTCCCCCCATTTACCTATTTCTGTTCTAATTTTAGCAGTATTGGTTTTATGCAAGCATTTTAAAATTGTATATAATTAAAATTTTTAATTTTACCTTCTCTGATCCTCTTTGTCTCTTGTTTGGTCACAAACTCTTCTTCTATGCATAGATCTGATAGCTAATTTCTTTCTTGCTTTTTAAATTTGTTTATGATGTCACCCTTTATGCCTAAGTCATGTACTTATTTGGAATTTATCTCAGTATATGGTGTGAGATGTTAGTCTAATCTAGTTTCTGCCAGATTGCTTTCTAGTTTTCCTAATGCTTTTTGCCCCAGTAGCTGGATCTTTGGGCTTATTGAACACTAGGTTACTACTTGTTTGCTTCTATATATTATATTCCTTTGATCCACCTCTCTATTTCTTAACCAATATTGTCTTACTCTTCTCTTTGTATCCCTAGCACTTCACCTTCATATTCCAACTTGGTGCATTTTCACTGACTCTCCCCCATGCCTGAAATGTTCTGCTTCTTATTTCTATCTTGGGGTTTCCTTCAAGTCTCTGCTAAAGTTTTTTAAAAAGTCTTATATAGTCAATCTGATTTAGTTAATATTACTGCCTTCCTCCTAAGGTCACCTCCAATTTATCCCACACATGTCTTATTTGTGCATAATCATTTGAACTTGAATGGGAGCCTGAAGGAAAGGATTGTTTTTGCCTTTCTTTATATAGTAAGTGTTAATAAATGTTTGCTGAGTCATGGGGGATCTGGGATGGCTTTTCCTAGGACCCCATTCCAACAAGATTAGGCTAGTTTCTCCTTTAAAAAACTTGAAACTGCTCTCATAGTCCTCACTGCACAGGACTAAGGATATAAAAAGCTTACAGCATGTGGAGATCTTTTGACTTGGAGAGTCATTATCCTGCTGACCAGATAAATTCTTTTGTGGAAGTGAGATGGAGGAAGATTACAGCTACCCAAACTAAGTGTTATTTCCTTGTTGAGTATCCTTTCTATGCCATGACTAAATAAACCTCCTTTTCTTAATTGTTGGGTTATTTTATTCCAATATGAGACATTAACTATCAGAGGACTAGTATGAGTCAGCAACAACTTTCTTACAGCACAGGGTAATCAATGATTAAGGCCCTACTTCAGAACGTGGCAACTTGATGGTGAGATATCTCCATTCTACCAATCTACTCTCTCTTCTGCCCCACCATGCCCAGTTATTTATCGGACCTCAGTCTAGAAAGTATAAAAATTGAAACCTTCATGACATAGGGATGGAATAGAATATTATTGTACCACAAGAAATTAAAAAAAAATTACGAGGAATTCTGAGAAACATGAGGAAACTCTATGAACTGGCTAAGAAATCGTATTCAATGACTCTGAACATATGCAATATATACAGTGACTCCAAATAATATAAATGAAAAGAACACTAAAAATGAATCAAAACTCTGTGCAGCTGTGATTGCTATTCTTAAAGACCAGATAACAAAACATGATCCCCTCATTTCAATGGAGGACTCTGGGTATGGAATGTTGCATTACACTTTCAGACAGTCACTACATCAATTGATTTTGCTTAAATGCTTTTCTTTCTTATAAAAGAGGGTTTAATTTTGTGTGTGTGTGTGTGTGTGTGTGTGTGTGTGTGTGTGTGTATGTGAATGTGGAGGATATATATAGAAATTAGTGTGATTGATGTAAAATGGAAAATATCAGTGAGATTTATCAGGGGGAAAAGGTTTGTTCACCAGAAGATAACTGGCTTTGATTTCTCCAAACCTTGGTTAAGGGTCAGTAGTGGTCCATTTCAGGGTTGGTTCAGTGACAGATGGACTATGCTTGCCAGAAGAGTTGTCAGAATATGGGGCAATAAAATGACCACTTTGGAGAGGAAGTGGCAGATGTCTGGCATCTCTTGCTGTCGCCCTGGTCTCCTACATGTGGAACTTTTTCTACTCCCCCAATATCTCTGAAAGTAGGGAGAGGGGAAGGGGAAAAGCTGGCTTTTGGTGACATCCAGATTCTGTAGTACCAAAGGCAAAGCTCATCCAATCTGGTCTGGGTCAAATTAGATAAAATTTGTAAAGCACTTAGCACAGTATCTGGTATATAGTGGATGTTTTTTCCTTTTCCTTCTCTTGCTGACAACCAGTTTCTACTTGGTCAAAATGAGGTACAATGCAGTAGTTTACCTCTTTATATGCCTTTTAAAGAATCAGATGATCATCATGACAAATAATTTATCAGTTACTCTTCTCTCAGAAAGTATAATGTAGGATATACAGAGCATGAACAAATATTTTCTGTGTGCTTCTGGTTGACCACAAGTGTGACTCAAATATTAAGCCTTCTGGGGTTAACAAACTTCCTGTTTGTTTTTGGCCATGTCAGGGTGAGTTTAGAGCTGGAAAAGCTCTGTGCTTTGAAAGGAGAATGCAGTCCTCTTATTGGTGGCTGAGCACTAGATATTTAAAAGAGTTAGTGGCACAGTGGTTAGAATGCAGGGTCTGGTGTGTCAGGAAGACCTGAGTTCAAATATGACTTCAGACACTTACTAGACTGTGAGCAAGTCACTTAACACTATTCACTTTGGTTCCTCATGTGTAAAATGAGCTGTAGGTGGAAATGGCAAACCACTGTGGTATCTTGACCAAGAAAACCCCAAACAGGGTCTTGAAGGGTTGGACACAACTGAAAAAACTAACTGAGTCCCACTCTCAACATGTGCCTTTCTTCTGGCTGTGGATCTTGTCAGAATTACTTCAAGCAGTCTTCCTAAGGATGAGAAGAAGGGAACCTTAACCTAACCCCCACCCTGGCCACCATGTAGGCACAAGCAAAGGGCAGTCAACAGTTATGTTTTACCACACAAGCCTGAGCCTGGGTTTTAGGTTACCTTTTTGTGTTTGTCCTTTTCTGATCTCTAGTCAACTGTCCTGAGATGGTATGTGTCCAGGCTTGGAGGCAGTCTCACGAATTCAAGACATCTGGACATCATGTATCTTTGTTCTAGAGCTGACTGTTGGCAAAAGGGGGAGTCCCTCGTGACTATTCCAGGACTCCTAGAGGAGATTACTAGCCAATGGCATAATGGGCCAAATCATGGCCTAGCTTGCCAAACGGTATAGATGATTAGATGATGCTGCAATTTGACTTTGCTCATAGAGCACAACACCTTCTCTGATGAGGGCACGCCATGCTGGGCGGTCATGTCTATCTCCCATATCATGCAATAATTCCAAAGTTCTTCGAAGAGACCTTGAGAGTGTTCTTATATCACTTCTGACCACCATGTGAACACTTGCCTTGTGTGAATTCTTGGTAAAATGGTCTTTTGGCAAGAGTACATTTGGAATTTGAACAGTGTGACCAGCCTATTAAGGTTGTGCTCTCTGCAATAGTGTTTGAATGCTTCGTAGTTTAGTTCAAGAAAGGATCTCAGGATCTAGTACCAGATGATCTTTAGAATCTTCCTAAGACAATTCATATTTACTAAATAAATCTTATAAGGAAGATAAAAAAAGGTAAGATCTCTTTGACAAAACTTTCAAATTACTATAAACTGATTATATATAATGTTTAATTTGTTTAATGTGTAATGTATAATTTTTATTTATTACAATTATATGTTATAATATGTTGTAATCATATATAATATATTGTATAACATAAATAATTCTATATTATCATATATCGTAATTATATAATAAATAATTATAATTATTTATTCATGTATTTATATATAATGTTTAATGCATAATGAATGTATAATTACATATCTAATAAATAATATTTATTGAATTAATTCAAATTAGATGTATTTATATCTCCAAAATGGTTCTATCTGATTTAACACTGCCTATCTTAGAATGCAAGCACTGGAAAGATTAGGAATGCTGTTTGTTTAATGAAATAAGCCACCTTATGAGGTAATTATTCACTTCCAGAATTATTTGAGCTGAGACTAGAAGGCTAGTAGAGAGGGATTCCTGCAATGTTTAATAGGCTGCACTGAATGGTCTTTGACATCCTTTCCAGTTCTGAGGCTCATGCTATATAGCATTTAGCATAAGTCAAATATAAGTCATAATGTGAAGGCCAGGCCTGGGCAGGATAGAGAAACCAGATTATAGGATGATAGACTAGTAGTAACACTGAACTATGCCACAGATATGATCCTGCCAAGCTTCCTTATTTTATAGAAGGAGAAATAGAAATAGACTGTGAAAGGCAAATTGCTCTCCCCAAGATTACAGTTAGTGACAGAACCAGATGATATTCAAATATCAAATATAGTACTAGAAATGCTTACTATAACAAGAAGACAAAAGTAATTGAAATAACTTTAGGTAAAGAAGAAACAGAATTAACTCTTTTTGAAGATGAAAATGACGGCATACTTAATCCTAAGAATCAACTAAAAATTAATTGAAACAATAATGTAAGAGAGATGCACATAAATTAGCATTTTATATAATACCAATAAAATCCAGCAAGAGGAGACAGAAAGAGAAATTCCATTTAAAATTACCACAGAATATACAAAATATTGAATCTGTTCTTGTAATAATTTTTTCTCCATTACATATACAAACAAATTTTAACATTCATTTTTAAAAATTTTGAGTTCCAATTTCTCTCCCTCCCTTCTTCCATTTCTCCCCCTCCCTGAGATGGTTAATGATTTGATATAGGTTATACATGTGCAACCATGCAAAATATATTTTCATATTAGTCATATTGTAAAAGAAAACACAGGCGAGTCTATTTTCAAGATACACACAAGTACCTTATAAATACAACTAAAAACAACTGTTTACAAAAATAAAGACAGATCTAAATTACTGGAAAAAATAATTTTTGCTCATAGATTGTATGGGCTAACATAATAAAAATTATAATACTACCTACATTTATTTATTCAATGCCATGCCAATCAAACTATCAAAGCATTCCTTCACTGAGTTAGAAAAATAAGGGGAGAAAGGTCAAGAATCTTAAGAGAAACAATGAAAAGTGTAGGGTAGTATCAGGTCTCAAACTATACCACAAAGCCGTTACTACTAAAACAATAATTGTATAGGTTAAGAAAGGGAGAACCTGATCAATGGAACAGATTAGGTACACAGCAAAAGTAAATGTGTCTAATACTTTAATATTTGATAAACACAAAGATCCCAACTATTGAGATAAGAACTCACTAATAAAAAATACTGAGAAAATTGGATAGTACTGTGGAAGAAATTAGATTTAAACCAATACCTCACACTTTACATGATGATAAGCTCCACATGAACTTGATATAAAAAGTCATATTATTGATCAGTTTTTAAAAACCTGGGAAAAATTAGCTATCACGTGTATAGGAAAAAATTTCAAGGCCAAACAAAATATAGAGAGGACCATAGAAATTAAAATGAATAATTTTGATGACATAAAACTAAAAAAGTTTTGCACAAACAAATCTAATAAAGCTAAGATTAAAAGATGGAAGAATCTTTGAAAGTTTCTCTGATAGAAGTCTCTTTTCTAAAATATGCGAGGAAGTCACTTATATTCATAAGAAAAAAAGCCATTACTCAATAGATAAGTGGTCTGAGGACATGAACAGACAGTTCTCAAGGGAAGAAACCCAGGCTATCTTTGGTCATATGAAAAAATGCTTCAAATTATTACTGAGTAAAACTCCCACCGATTTCTGAGATTTCACCTCACACATCTCAGAATGACAGATTAAAAAGAAAAAGAAAAATGATAAATGTTGTAGGGACTGTGGGAAAACAGACACATTGATGCAATGATGGTAGTACTGTTGTAACTGCACACAAAAAGTTAACTAAATAGTGCATGCCCTTTGACCCAGATATACCACTGCCCAGACTATACCCAAAAAGGATCAGAAAGAAAAAAAAGCAAAAAGTCTTTTGTGGACAAAAATATTTAAACAATTCTTTTTGTGGTAGCAAATAACTGGAAACTTAAGATGTCCAACAACTGAGGAATGGATGAATAAGTTGTGGCATGTGAATGTTTTTAGAATATTATTGTGCTATAAAAAATAAGGAGATAGAGGATTTCCAAAAGACATTGGGAAACCTATATGAACTAATGCAGAGTTAAATGAGAACCAGAAAAATTACCATTATATTAACATCAATATTATAACAGTGAACAGTTTTGAGGACTTTTATAGACTGATGTACAACGAAGTGAGTCAAACCAGGAGAACAATTTATACAACACTGCAAAAGCAAACAACTTTTAAATCTCCAAGAACCATGATCAATATAATGACCATTGATGATTCCAAAGGAGTGATGATGAGACATGTTATCCTTCACAGAGGGGTGATAGATTTAGGCTGCAGTATGAACCATGTATATTTTTGTATTTAACCAACGGGAAAATTAGTTTTGCTTAAAGATGCATATTTATGAAAGAATTTTCCTTTCAATAAGGTGGGGTGCAGGAGGGAAGGAAAATAGATTTTTTAATTAAAAAAATGGAGAAGTGGAATGCTAAAATAAATACTAAACAAATGAGAGAAATGGTGTAATTTCAGATGGTCACTACATTATTGGTTTTATTGCACAACAAGAGACTTCTCACAAAGCGGGAGTAATTGGCAAATATTTTAGATATTTTACAAAAATCAATAAAAGATAAAATGACCACATAAACTATTATTTTTTTTAAAGAGAAGAGAACCCAGTAGAGAACTTTGGGGTATCCCATAGTAAGGGCAATGACATGGGTGATGATGATCCAGGAAAGAAGACTGAGAATGAATGATAGATCAGATAGTAGAATAACCAAGAGGAGAGCTATGATGTTAAATATTGTTTATATGTGTGTGTTCATTCTTTGTTGCTGAAGAAGACCATGCCATCAGAGAAATAATGACATGACTTGCACTTGACTTTGTTTTGAGTGAGGGAGGGCTGTGCAGGTCACCAGCCTCACTTCTCCTCCAGAGTCATCTGGATCCAGTGACCAGATGTTCATCAGGATAACTGGAGATGACCGAGGATGTATATTGTTTATATATATGTCATATATTGCATATTATAGCTAAGAAACATTTTTCTAAAGGATATTTGTCATATATTTATCTTCTCTTTTCCATCATTAAGACATTTGGAAATAAGTCTTCATTCACTGATATTTGCCTCACTATCCATAGTACTATGTCCCTATGGTTTTAACATTAATTGAGTACCTGTGTACTTAGCTAATACCAGAAACACTAAAGTGCCCAGCAAGGATATTCAGTGAGTCTCAAGCCAATATGCCCTATCTCTGAAAGATCCCCAAACCACTATTAAGTTGTGTTATTTATGTCTTAGATGCATTAAACTGAGGACAATGAATTATAACATACATTGGTCGCTAATGTCATGCATGTATGAATTCCAAAGTTCTTTAGAAATTCAGTGATAGCAATCACAACACATTAATGATATAATGCATGCTATGTTCACATCTCCACACTACATCTAGCTCTATTTTATGCATTTAAAACATAGAGAAAATACAAATAGTACATTAACCTTGTAGCTCAATAGTGTTCCACTCATACCCTTGTGATATCAGAAGGAAATAAAGAAGACCTCCAACATGTAGGGTGAACACTCCCCCACTAGATAATGTGGACAAGAGGGTCCTGAAGAAGAGGGAAATCATAGATGGGCTACAATTTTCATCATTGGAGGCAGCTTCCAAACTTGAAAAGACCACAAGTTCATTTGATCTACCATAAGAAGTATAAAAATCTGTCAACAGTAAATGAATATTGTTGATTTGAACATTTCAAGTCAGTTTATGTAGAATATGATGATTTCTTACATTTTCATAAACTTTCATTTAAATGGTTTTATTAAGAAACTACTTTTGAGTTTTCCCCTCTTAGCTAATTATAAAACATTTATATAGCGTTTACTATATACCAGGCGTGATGCTAAGCACTTTATAATTATATTTCATTTGTATGTTTTATCAGCTGTATTTATGCTTTCCTCTAATGAAAAGTATTTTTCTGTGGGCCAGAAAAAATTTCCTCCCATGTCAATGATCTTTTGTCTAAACTTCACTGCCTCTCTAGACTCTAACTTTCACTTACTATAACATTGGGGTGTATGGGATGTTCAGGGAGGATTGGCACCTCTAGTGTGATGGCTTGCCGAGCCATTTTCAGAGTTGGTCAGCCACCTTTGGTATCCACCTTCACCCAATTCTCACCTGTGGCTTTGAAAAGCTGTAGCATGTGCAATGGGTCATACTCCAGTAAAAACCATCTTGGCAGACAGGCTAAACCAATTTAAGGGTAAGCAACTGGCCTCAAACCTATTGGAGAGTTAGGGGGATGTCAACCCAAGCACAGCAGAATGTGTGGGTGAGAACAATTTTGTTTCAATTGCCTTGAAGGTGACTGAAGCAGGAACTGTGGAAGGCTTAGAGCTTGAGTAGGCATCAAAGACACCAAAGTCAGCTACGGCATCCCTAGCCATGACTGGCCATCTTGACTTTTTGTCTTGTCACTGAACTTCAATGACTCTGGAAGAGAGTGAGGCTGATGACTTTATTTAACTCTACCTCACTTAAATCCAACTCACAATCAAATCTAGACCTCATGATGACTAGTCCTCTTCAAATGAAGGACAAGCAGCAATCATAATCTTACAAAAATGACTCTTATTTGGGTAATGCAAGTTGAGCCTAACTGAACCAAAATTTAAATAACTTATTTTCCTTTTGGAATATGATTTCCATCATATTCCTGTAGTTGATGGACTATGTTTCTTACTGTGGCTTTTCAGTAGCTCTTGTGCCTCAGTGTTAGAGTTCATTATTTTTCAACTGAAACATCAATATACATCAATATACAATATACATGACACCACATACATGAGCTGAGACCATGGAATTTTATCTCAGTAGAGTCTTTCTCAGCTAAATGAGAATGATTCTCCGGATTGTGATCTATTTTAACCCAAACTAGTCAATTCTTAAATTAGTTCAGGTTATTCATAGAAGGTCAATTACTGAAGATGAAATTTAAATACTTTGGCCACACAGTGAAACAAAGGACTCATTGGAAAAGACTGATACTGGGAAAGATTGAAGGCAAATAGAAAAGGAGACAGGAGAGGATGAGACAGATAGATAGATAGTGTCATGGAAACAATGAACATGAAGTCATACAGACTTCAAGAGATAGTGGAGGATAGAAGGGCCTGGTGCACTATGATCCATGGGGTCACAAAGTGCCAGACATGACTGAATAACCGAACAATTGTGAAGATAACCCAAAATGGGCCTTGAGCAATATTGTTCTTATTGTTTAATGGTTTCTGTCATGTCTGCCTCTTTGTGACCCCATTTGGAGTTTTCTTGGCAAAGATACTGGAATAGTTTACCATTTCCTTCTTCAGCTCATTTATCCCCTGACTACTTCTTAAACAGGCCTATTCACTGAATGAGCATTACCTCTCTGTAAGTGAGTACAGAATAGGCCTTGGTCTAAAGGGCCTGGGTCTCCCATTGCATCCTGATGAATATCTGGTCATCCTGATGAATATCTGGTCACTTGATTCAGATGGCTCTGGAAGAGAAGTGAGGCTGGTGACCTGCACAGCCCTCCCTTACTCAAAACAAAGTCAAGTGCAAGTCATGTCACCATTTCTCTGATGGCATGATCTTCTTTGGCAATGAAGGATGAACACAACAACAACACAACTGATGAAGAATTAAGCAAATAGTGTTAAGTGACTTGCTCAGGGTCACACAGCTAGTAAGTTTTTGTTGTTCAGTTGTTTTCAATCACGTCCAACTCTTCATGACCTTGATTGGTGTTTTCTTGGCAAAGATACTGGAGTGGTTTGCCATTTACTCACAAAACTGCTCATATACTTCAACTAAGCAATTTTATTCTCAAGACTTGATCCTAAAGCTATAATGAAAGCTCTCAAGTAGTTCAGAGATGGGAAAAAAGGTCCATTTTTACCAAAATATTATTAACAGCCCCTTTTGTGTAGTTAACAAGATGGTTGGCTGGTTCCTTCCTTTTCACAGAGGATCAAAATGACATCACCATGATAAGGTGAAATTTCAGTGTGGCCTTCCTTTTCACAGAGGATCAAAATGACATCACCATGATAAGGTGAAATTTCAATGTGTCCGACTGGCTGATCAGACCGAGACAAGCTCAGAATGCTCTACCACGGGTTGGGCACAGATAGTCCATGTGAATATTTGGGGTGGATACTCAAATTAGCACATCCCAAGTTTACTTTGTGCTGTCTCAATTCTGCTTTGCTCAAAGAGCACAGCCCCCTCTCTGATGTGGGCATGTCATGCTAAGCGGTCCTGTGCCAGTGTCTCTCATTTTGCACAGTCAAATCTAAGTTTCTTAAGAGAGACCTTGAGAGTGTCCTTGTATAGTTTCTTCTGGCCACTATGTGATTGCCTGCCCCACGCAAGTTCTCCATAAAATAGTCTTTTTGGCAAGAGTACATCTTGCATTCAAACAATATGACCATCCCATTGGAACTGCACTCTCTGAAGCGTAGTTGAATACTTGTCAGTTCAGCTCAAGCAAGGACTTCAGCGTCTGGTACCTTATCCTGCCAGGTGATCCTCAGAATCTTCCTAAGACAGTTTAAATGGAAGCGATTCAGTTTCCTGGGATGGCACTGGTAGACTGTCCATGTTTCACAAGCACATAACAATGAGGTCAGCACAACAGCTCTGTAGACCTTCAATTTGGTAGCCAGTCTGATACCTGTAGAAACAAAGTGAGTGACCATTGACTGGGGAATAGCTGAAAAACTAGTAAATGTGAATATAAAGAAATATTATTGAACAGAAAGAAATTACAAACATGAGGAATTCCTGGAAACCTGAGAATATATGTATATGGGGATCCAGAACAAAGTATGCACAATCAGGGAACTGTATATCCAATGCCTAAAATAGTATAAATGAAAAGGAATGCTAAGATTGGTGTCCAGCCCTGAGCAGTCCTGGTTCCAGAGCACAGGGAATCAATGTGCTTCACTGCTCCTGTGAAAGGGGCAGAGTATCGAGTACACAATCAGAATGGATCACTACATGCTTTTGCTTAACCATTCTTCTTTCTTTTAAAAGAAGGTTCAGTGCTACAGGATCTGGGGATGAGAGAAGAAGAATATCTAGAAATAACAGTGACATAAAATCAAAAGTTATCAATAGACCTTTTAGAAAAAAATCTAATGAAAGAGGAAAAGAGGAAAAGTAAAATATTCATAGATACTTTCTTTATGGCAGAAAAAATGGAAATAACCTCTCTGTTCAATAATTGGGGAATGACCAAGTTACAGGGTATTGAAGTTATTGAATATAATGATGTTGTAAGAAGAGAGGAAGGAAGAAGGCATTTATTAAGCACCTACTATATATATCAGACACTGTGCTTAGCATATTATCTCATTAATCCTCACAACAACCCTGCAAAGTAGATGCTGTGATTATCCTCATTTTACATGTGAGAAGACTGAGGCAGGCAGAAGAAATCAGAAGGTAAGGGCTTTGCCCTGTGTCACACAGCTAGCCAGACTGAACTCACATCTCCCTGACTCCAGGTCCACCACTCCCTCCACTGTGCTACCTTATGCCTCATAAAAATACAAAGAATATAAGCAAATGTTCAATGCAAACTGAGACCAACAGAAGCAGAAAGGCATTCACATTAATATTACTAAATTGTTTTTTAAAAAAGAAAATTGCTAGCAACTTGAACATACTAAACTTACAGTTTCATGTGCAGCTATTTTTTTATTATACTATGTTAAGGAGATGCTTGTTTTATTTCATAAATTAAAAAAAAGAATACAGCTAAAGAAGTTTAGAGAGTGTGAAGACACAACAAATGTGTTTTTTGTTTTTTCATTTGCTTGGTCCTACATGATAAAATGGTCAGCATAATATGTAGTATTCCTTTGTTTGTGTGTAATTAACTTGATAACTTACTTTTTGGGGGATTATTATGTTTATGATAAAAGAAGAAAAAGAAATGGGCCTTAAACTTAAAAATAATAGCACAATCTCTTAAGGTAATTAAGGATTATTTTCTTTCCTAATGCTGTAGCCAAACTAAGATAGGGATGGAATACATCAGGGCACAGACTGACCTTTGCAATCTTGAAAATTCCATCTGGTCACCTCCAGGAAGGTGTGAGCAAGTTTTCCAAATAACTTAAATTTTCCATAGGTCACAACTTGAGGATAAATAATGAGCCATGATAGAAAATTATATTCAAATACCATGTCCCTCAGTTTTCAATACAGATTCAATTCTCTTTTTCCATTCACTGCCTCTTTCCTTTCTTAACAGGCTATTAAAAATTACAGGAAGAAATCAGGATCACAATACTTTTATGTTAAAGTTCCAAATGACCTTAAAGACCATCTGATTCTCTTTGACAGTCTGGTGAAACCTTTGAACCCCTTCTCAGAATAATGTTTGTAAGTAAGTCTATAGAGTAAAATACACAGGGTTACAAAATCTAGTTACCAATTATATAGAAAAGTCCATGGAGGGAGAGTGGGAGAGTGACTTGCCCAAGGTCACATAGCTAGAAGCACAGGCAGAACCAAAAATCAATTCTCCTGGCTCCCAGTTCAATGTGTTGCTTAGCCCACACTTAAAAAAAAAAAAGATAACAGATTAAAAAAATGGAAAATTGCACCCATTGTTTTGATCTGACCTTCTGTTTTAGCTTTGCATCTCCAGCAAGCCCCAGACCACTGACAAGTAAGTGTGAGGAGGTGGGAGGGCAGAAGGGGGAGGATCTCTGAGGGTGTGATATATCAGGTAAAGTTCCCTGCAATGCCAGCCTGTCATTAACCTGTCATTTCCCTGCCAGAGTGTTCTCACATTCCTGTTTGTCCCAGGGCCTCTCATGTAAATCGATGGAATTGACCAACTGAGTTTGACCATGACTGGCTTTGTTTTGCAAAACAAAATTGGTAAGCAGGCTTCCTGCTGACTGGCTGAATGGTGCCATCAGCTCAATTCTAGGGGCCCCCAAAGGCCAAGGAAATGAAACTTCAATTTCCTCCTTGCCTTAAATAAATGCTACCTTATCATACTGATTATGACCCTAAGCTTCTCAGAGTCAAAGTATTTTATTGCTGTTTTGTGAGCTGTAATAAAGCCCTTCCTACCCAGCTCCCCCACCCCCCAACCTGGAGAGTGAAAAGACACTGGAACAGGTCAGATTACATGATATTTTCGGTAAAGGATTACAGATACTCTAAAGCCACCATCTCTATCCCAACTAGCCTATCACGGTTTATCAGCATCCCATAAAAATACCCAAAGGTTGCTTTGTAAATTAATATTATTCTTATAAGCCCTACTTCCTCCCCACTTTGAGTTAGAAGTTTTTCTCCAAGTGTCTGGGGGAGGGGCAGGGAGAGGGAGCGTCTGCTCCTTTCACAGCCTGTATGAGCTTTGTATCCCCATCTCCTTGGGTTGAAGGACCCCACAGAGGTCACATTCATGCCACCTACCTCCACCAAACCAAGATAGGAAGGAAGAGCCTGATTGCTTCCAACTGGTGGAGAATCATCATCTTTATAATTGTTTTTATTTTTTAATCTGATTCATGCTGATAGATCTCATACCCCACAAACCCTCAAAATAAGGTGACTGGGAAGAACAGCTACTGACCTACGTGCCTACTTACCCATTTATACGAATTTTTTATGATGGTCATTTATACATGAATTGAGGGCATCCTCATTAATAGGGAACAAGCAGAATTACATTCAACAATGGTCAATATCTTTGCCACTTAACAATTGACTGAAGGATGAACAGGATATGAGATTCTGCTGTGTTTGTTGTTTGCTGATTATGAAAAAAGCATTTGAATTGATGAAACAAAATGATTTTCAGGCTCTTTTACAACGTGGTGTCTCCCATCCTTATATCAAGATCATTTAGATTCCTTGGAAGATGTAATTATAACCCCATTCAATGACCCTCTGATGATAAACATCAGGAAAGGAATAAATGATGGAAATGTATGTTCACCAAAAGTATTTTCCACTGTGATGGAAGAATCCGGCACAAAATCCATATCAAGGAGGGATTTTCTATGAGTGATGAGGTCCTCCAGATCCTTCTGCCTTGTGAATAGATGACATGGTTTTGTTTATATCAGCTTCCGACATGGAAGAGCCTTCTGGAAGGAATTTGTAATCCCATAACGGAATTTGACAGGTCCATCTTCACAGGAAAAATGCCAGGCATGAAGAATGTCCATACCCCAATTTTCAACCTGCGTCTGAACGGACACTATAGAGCTAGTCCAATAGTATGAATATCTGGGACAGATAATACAGACAATGACCTGGGATTCTTTCAAGATTTAGCTCAAGTACCACCTCCTCCAGGAAGCCTCTCCTGATTTCCCACAGATGCTAGTGCCTCAATCCTCCCCAGGACCAAAATGTCTTGTTTTTATTTTCTATATATCTTCATATCTGTATTCTCCCATATAGAATGTTATATCCCTGAAGACGGAGACTGTTTTACTATTGACTTTATACTCCCAATGCTACATAGTACCTGGCATATAGTGGGTCAGTCATTGTACTAGTCTTGGAATACAAAGTTGAAAATAAGGCAGTATCTACTCTTGAGCTTACATTCCTGCAGGACAAAATGTGTTTACAAATTAAATTGTAAGAGGGACTGTATTTTGCCTCTTTTTGTTTCCCCAGCACTTGATACAATGCCTGGCACACGGTAGGCACTTAATAAATGTTTACTGATTGATAAGTAAATGCAAAATACATATACAGACCTTAAAAGTCCTTTGTCACAATTCCTACTCACACTGAAAGTTTTGTTCCCCAGAGCGAGGCTACATCCATTTCCCCCTCAGAGATCTAAGGAAACCCTGAGGGTGACTGGAGTTCTCTAAGATTCTTGGTTGAAGCTCCCACTCTGTTATGTTCTCCCCAATATTGGCCACTGGGAATTAGCACCCCAGTATCATTTAACATATTATCATCAATTGGCTTTTTAATTTAATTTGGAGAATTTTTATTTTCATTGAGGAGATGCCCATCAATTGGGGAGTGACTGGACAAGTTGTGGTACATGAATGTAATGGAATACTATTGTTCTGTAAGAAAAGATGAGCAGGCAGATTTCAGAAAAACCTGGAAAGACCTACATGAACTGATGCTGAGTGAAGTGAGCAGAACCAGGAGAACAATGTATACAGTAACAGCAACATTGTGGAATGACCTACATTGGTAGACTTAGCTCTTCTCAACAGTGTCATGATCTAAGACAATTCCAAGAGACTAATGATGAGAAATGCTAATCACATCCAGAGAAAAAACTAAGGAGTCTGAATGTAGGTAGAAGCATATTATTTTCTCCTTTTTTTGTTCTTTCTTTCTTGTGGTTTTTTCCTTTTGTTTTGATTCTTCTTTCATAATATGATTAATGTAGAAATATTTTTAATATAATTGTACATGTATAACCCATATCAGATTGCAAATCATCTTGGGGAAAGAAGAGGGGATAGGGGAGAGGGGAAAATTTAGAACTCAAAATCTTATAAAAGTGAATGTTGAAAACTAAAAATAAATAAATTTTTTTAAGAAAAAGTTTATTTTCAATTCTGAATTCTCTCCCTTCCTTCAGCTCTTCCCCCACCCACTGAGAAGTCAAGACATATAATACCCATTATACATATGGAGTCATGCAAAAATATTTCCATGTTAGTCATATTACAAGAGGTGGGAAAAGCAAGAAAAATCAAGAAAGTGAAAGAAAATATGCGCTTCAATCTGTAGTTATGTGATGGCAAGCAAAGTAGAATCTTTTGCTGTTTTTGTCTTAATATCATAAAGTGGCTCTGATTAAATCTTGCCTTTATCAACCAAGAGTCTTTACTAGGAGTAAAGTACAGAAACAAGAGTTTCTTTAACTAGAAACAATATATATATATTTGTATTGTTAATTATTTTAATGTGATTAAAGATCTTCCTCACCCATTAATGGGCTTGGGAAGATTTGTAGGAAGTCCTACACCTTTTGTTAATGAGGCACTGGTTCTCAAGGGTTGTGATGCCCTCTGGTTCTAAAAAATGTATCAATACTCTGAGGGTGAGGTTTTACTTTGGGGCTTATTCATTGGAAGTGTTTGTTTGGCCAGAGGAGACTCCGGGAAGCTGCTAAGGAGCCCCCCCCCCCATCCACTTTGAACACCCAGATGTTGGTGCTTCCCTCTCTGGTAACTATGGTCAGACATTTGGAAGCATATCTGTTGATCTTTGATTTCTCTGTATTTTCTCTGAAGTTCAGGGTGCTGACTTTTTCCCCTGAACTAAGTGAATGATACATATGCTTGATTAAAGTGATTGTCAACCCCTCAGAAGTTGCCTTTCCTTTTAGAAATGAATATCTAAGAACTTGTGATAGCAGGCCCTCCTATGTATGTCAGGGTGCTTGTTGATACACCTTAGAGTTCATTGCTTTTTTCTTTGGAGATAGATAGAACTTTTTCATCATTCAATCTTTTGAATTGTCCTGGATCATTGTAATTAATTGGCTTTTTACAAAGGAATATTTACTGAGAAGACATAGCAAGAACACAGGACAAACGTTTTCCCCTCAAAACGCAGGTATGCTCTTCCTAATGCCACCCTGGGGAGAGTGGGGTCATACTTACAGGGGTTCTTATCTAGTATTTATTGCCACTAAATTCACTTCTAAATGCAGTATTGGATCAGTGGGTCTCTCTGGTCTGCCTTTGACCCGTTATTCTGTTGAGCCCAAGGACCACTCAATGGTTATCTTTTGGGCCCTCCTGGCTTAGGGAGAATGTAAATAATAACTGTTTCTCTTTTGGCCAGCAATCCTAAGGGTCTTCCTCTCCCAGTTTGATTGCTTTTCTTTTCAATTAAAGGGGATATTCCTTGACTCACTTCTTTAAGAGGCCTATTCACTGAATAGGTTTTGCCTCACTCAAAGTGAGAACTTGAAAAGACCTTAGCTTCAAAAAGCTAAGATCTCTCACTGCATCCAGGGCCATCTCCAGTCATCTAGATCAGTATCTGACCGCTGGACTCAGATGGCCCTGGAGGAGAAAGTGAGGCTGGTGACTTTGCACAGTCTTTCTCACTCAAATCAAATTCATTTGCAAGTCATCTCATCACCTCCTTGATGTCATGTTCTTCTTCAAGAAAGAAGGACAAATCACACAATGTTAAGTTCAATAGGCTGCTGGAGGCTTCAGTTCTCACTGACTCCCTACAAACTCTGGCGACAGATGCTCTTATTGGATCACTGATGACTTCATCTAATCATTTGAAACTGATCAGGTCACAATATAGTATCCATAGTCTCCAATACTCCACCTAGGATAAGAAAAAAAAATTGAACAGAGGCAGAAGGAACTAACACCGGGGCCCAGTAATGCTTATAGTTTTTACGTCTACTTGGGTGGGGAAAGAAAGTCTCTGGGCTCATTCTTTCCATTCCCCACCCAGAGACTTTCAATTGTTCTTGCCTTACTTGCTCACTTTTAGCAAGGTAGAAAAAGAAAGGTTCCCTCTGAGTAGTTAGTACCTATTGAATGCATGCCGCATTCCATTTCAGCTTCTGAGCAGAGCAGAAAACCATTTCTTTACCAAATGATTAGTGGAGCAGAGTCATGGAATCCTAGTGCTTCGTTTCACATTATCAAGGCATTTCTAGAAAGGAAACTCTGAATCTCCCCCAGAGATTAAGCAGCAGGAATGGTACACATTTCAAAGCTAGACTCCTGTTACACTTAAATTCCTGCTGAAAATTTTCTAAGTTCAGCAAATTGCCCAAAGAGCATTTTGAATGTTTGCCTCTTTCCACAATACAGCATAGGTCTCTGTGTTCCAAGGAAGACATAAATATTGTCCCTTTACTTGTTTCCCCACTTATATGCAGGAAAGAGTTCTGTGGCACAGACGGATCTTCCTACAATGCCCCAGATAGGAGTAGCTATCACAAGTTCCTCAAATAGAGAGTTATGCAGATCCATCAAACAAGGAGCATTTTACAAGGTTTGTCAGAGATTATTGATTGTTTAGCACTTGACAAAGCTCTTCCTTGAATCCTGAAATGGCCTTCCCCAACTCAAAGACAATAATTATATGATCTGTTCTATTCAGATAGGATTAAAGTGGTCAAGTCAAAATTTGAACCTACATTTTCTATTCTTCAGTAAAAGGCTTTGGTCTTCAACAATGGGAAATAGTAAGTTGAAAAGTTGGGGTTTTGTTTCTTTGTTTGTTTGTTTGTTTTTAATGGAGACAATCAGGCTTGGATGATTTGTCCAGGGTCACATTGCTAGTGAATGTCTAAGGCCAGATTTGCACTCCAGTCCTACTGACACCAGAGCTGGTCATTGTACCTTCTTGCTACTCCAAGAAGTGTTTTTAAGAAAATCCTGTTAGCTTTTTCATGCTTAAAAAAGAAAAAGAAATATAGCCTCCTATCTTAGAAGGAAATCTAGTGCCTATTGAGCTTCCCAGTCTATGTGTGGTGCTCTCTCCTAGTAGGGATTAGGGACCTAGGGGAGATTAGAAGTCACTACCATCCCCCTACCCTCAGGTAAGAAGCCAAACTATCCTGGATGACTTCTTCTATGATCCACTTAGTGTATAATAGTGTATAAGCAAAATTTTTACATGTCGCTTTCTACATAGGGCACATCAGCATTTCTCCAGGGTCATTGTACCATGGGGATACAGGCAGATTTCCTCTGTGTCTCTATACCAAATGACATTTTTTTCAACGCATTCCTTCCATTGCAAGGGTAATCCTGATAGAGTTCAAAACTCACCAACAATGGGAAAAATGAGTTTAAGCCTAAAACTAAAGATAACAAGATCAGCTAAGCACCAGTTTCTAAAGTGATTAAGGATTTAAAATTTTGGGAGCAGCTAAATGGTTCAGTGGGTAGAGACTGGAGTCAGAAAGGCCTGCATTCAAATCTGGTCTCAGATACTTACTAGCTGTGTGACCCTGGGCAATTCACTGAACCTCTGTTTGCCTTAATCCACTGGAGAAGGAAATGACAAACTACTCCAATATCTTTGCCAAGAAAACCCCATGGACAGTATGGTGCATGGGGTTATGAAGAGTCAAAATAACTCAAAATTTAAAGTTTTGGGGTCAGCAGGCAAACTTTATCCTATGGATATTCAGATAGGCACTAGCAGTTTAAGATGCAAATTTTGTAAAGGAGTCAATAATATAGCAGGTTATGGATACTTAAATGTCTAAATATGCCCAAGTCATCTCAAAAGGGATTTTTTTGACTTATAAAGGACAAACAATAGAAAAATTGGCTGTATATTTGCACACTAAAGCAACAAGGAGAAAAAAATAGCTAATTTTTCTCTAGTAGATCCCCAAATTATGGCATCAGGTAGAGTATGTCTCCACTTTTCTGTCTTCCATATTGGAAAGTCAAACATGCTGTACCTTGGCCCCAACATCATAATGTCATTGATCCTCTTCCAATGGGAAGAACCAGCAACATCTCTACAAAATGCAAAGGGCCCAATATTTATTCTGAGACTCCAAGAACACCATGGGAAGAGGGATCAGGAAAGACTTCTTGGAGGAGGTGAAGCTCAGGCTGATCTTTTGAAAGCATTTAGGGGTTAGGAAAAATTAGATAGAGGCCCCTAAGGCAGAGGTAGGGAACTCTGGGCCTCGAGGCCACATGTGGCCCTCTAGGTCCTCAAGTACCACCCTTTGAATCCAGACTTCACAGAACAAATCCCCTTAATCAAAGGATTTGTTCTGTAAAACTTGGACTTGGTCAAAAGGCCACACCCAAGGACCTAGATGGCAGCATATGACCTTGATGCCCAAAGTTCCTTATCCCTTCCCCATAGTGAAAAAGGGCAGGGAAGACCTTGTCGTAGGTTGTAATACAATGAAGAGGACAGTGAGACAAGAGAGGAAGTAGGTCTTGAATGCTTTGAATATGATACTAAAGAGTTTGGACTTTTGATGACAGAAACATCAATTTAGAGCTGGAAGACACGTTAGTGATTCCTTTTTCTCCACTCCTTTTGTTTTATAGATGTGGAAACCAAGACCCAAAGAGGTTAAATAACCTCTTCGAGACATATGGGCACAAAGTAGCCATGCCAAGATTTGAACCCACTCATCTAATTCTTCACCATATGTCTTTGGTCTTTGACAAGGGGAAATAAAATGATGAAAATAGTCTTTTTAAGGAGATAAATCTTTCCCTTGCTAGCTTATTCATATTTTTTTCCATTTAGGTGGAAATGAACATTCTCTTCTCCCTCCACAACTTCCCTCCTGCAACAGCCTCTGTTTTTCCCTGGGAGTCTGGGAATAAATATCATATTCCAGTTTTCCTGCTAGCTCTGACTCCTGCTAGACCTGATTTAGATATTTTAGCATTCCAGATTACGTGTTATAAACCTCTCTATAATATCTATATATCTATTTGCACACATATACATACATACACACGATATCTCAAAAATCTTAGTGCTATTTTGTTTAGTTGTTTCAGACTCTTTGTGACCCCATTTGAGTTTTTCTGGGCAAAAATACTGGGCAAAGATACTGGAACAGTTTGCCATTCCTTCTCCAGCTCATTTTACAAATGAGGAAAAGAATTAAGTGACTTGCCCAGGGTCACACAGCTAGTAAATGTCTTTAGACCTGATTTGAACTCAAGAATACATTCCAGGCTCTGCACTCTTAACTTTACTAAAGCTTAAAACCGCACTAAGATTTATGGAACACTCTGTACTATGGAAAGGAGAGATTACAGGAAAATCCCTTGTCTCTTCCAAAATGAAAAACACTGTGGTATAAGTGGGAAAAGGATGGTTTGAAGGTCAAGACACTTAAATTCTGTTCCTACCTCTAGAATGAACAAACCTTGGACCAAGTCATCTCCTATCTCTCATTGGTCAGTTCTGGTTTTCACCTCTGTAAAACAGGAGTCTTGAAATCGATAATACCTAAAGTTTCTTCCAGTTCTTGATGATATCCCAAATGCCTTTCAGCTCTAGAATCCCATACCTTCCCACCAGCAGTCAGATTTTCCTGTTGTTTTCAATTTGTCATTTTTCACCCAAGAATTCAGGACAATGATCTTTATTATCAATCAAGAATTAATGGTCTGGAATTGAAAATTTAGCCATTTCTTAAGATCCCACTGTACCTTACCTGTTCTATCTAGCTCCCCTAAAATTTACGTACATATATCCCCTACTTGGGCTTTCATTCCCAAAGCTTCGAGTTCTACGGTAAATCATAAACTAAAAACCACTGCCTCCCCAATAATTCTTCAGAGAATCTGGTCCTTTACTTAATATCCACTACCCATTCCCCCCCCCCCGCCCCCCCACACAAATGAACTGTTGAAAACAGGACCAAAGCATGCACTTTGTCATGCTAAAGAAGGCCTTTGCAAGTCAAAAGGCTGATTTTCTTTTTTGGGATAGAGCTGGGAAATGAGTTTTCCCACCCTTAGTAGCTGGGTGACGGCACCTTTAACTGCATATGAAAAGCTGTTTAGTGAGCAGATCAGAGGGGAAAGCTGCAGCCAAAGCCTGGACTGCCTAATACACCTTCTTATTCCAAAGACTTCAATAAAGCTTTAAATCTCTTCTCCTGCCTTCTCCACCTATCCCCTAAGAGGTCAGTGAATAATGAGGAGAAAAAAAAAAGCCTCCATCATTACCTATTTGTTCAAAATGGGAGAATTATAAAATCTTGTTCAAAATGAATGTAAAAATTGTATCTACATGGAATTAGAAAAAAGAAAATACCATTAAAAATAAGTGGAAGAATTAGTAAAAAACAATCTATAAGAAAATAGACTCTGGACAAATTGTGGGGATTCTATTTCTGCCTTCTACATAGGCAGGACCATCCTTTGAAGGATGCTCTTTGTCAATGTTGTTATGATGTTTGCCATTTGAAGGCTGCTTCAGGGGCAGCTCATTCCTTGGCTCTTTGTGAAAACTCTTCTCCTCCTCCTCAAGTCCAGACAGATGGACCAAGGTGTTCTTCTCTCCAGAAAAAGCAGAAGGACTTTCCTTTCCTGAGGACATGAGTCGAGTTCAAAGGAAGTCATTGGGAGGAGAGGAACGGGGACAGAACTGCCACCTCTGACCTCTTGGTCTCCTTTTCTTTTCTTTTAAAATACATTTTATTGATGCATTTTGGTTTTTACATCACTGTCATTTTTAGGGGAAGGGGAGAACTCCTTCCCTTTCCAGATCAAACCCTTGCTTGTGGCAAAGAAACTATTAAGCAAAACCATCGGAAGCAGTGACTACCTTTCACAATGTACACAACATTTTGTCCAAGTAGTTTCCCTTCAGTGTTATAAGAAAGGCATTGTGAGGTCACCATCTATTTTCTGGGATCTTTATTGGTTTTCCAGTTACTCAAAGTCCACTTCCTTTTAGTGAGATTTTCATTTACATAGTTGCTTTCATTTTCTATACTGTGGTTTGTGCTCTGTTTATTTGGTTCTGCATCAGTTCAATCAAGCAATCATAGTTTAACAAGCTCGCAGATTTAGAATTGGGAGGGAATTTGCAAAGAATAGAGTTAAACAGGGAATCAGGATGACCTGAGTTCAAATCCAGTCTCAGACACTTATTAACTGTGTGACCTTGGGGTAAATCACTTAACCACCGCCTGCCTCAATGTCCTCATCTGTAAAATAAGGATTAGCACTTACTTACAGGGTTGTTGTGAGGACCAAATGAAGTTTTATTTGTAAAGCACTTGCTAAAACACTTTCTCAATGCTAGCCGTTATTAAGTCCAACCTCCTGAATTTACAAAAAAGGAAAATCAATAAGCACTTATTATTGCCTATTTCCAGATACAGTCACTCTATTAGGTTCTGGGGATTTAAAGAGGAAAAAAGAAATGATTCCTGCCTTCAAAGAGCTTATATTCTACCAGTTTATAAATATTATCCCCATCTTTAAAATATTAAACAAATAAGTTGTCCTTGTATGTTGCTGATGAGTTTTTTGTTTCTATGTTCTTCCCCTCCATCCCCCCAGCTTCTTTATACTTTTCCCATTCAGTAGGAATTTGCATTCTTCTGTTGTCACCCTATGACTTCCCATAGTCTGTGGTAATATGAAATAAATGACCTATTATAATTTTCCTGCTGTCTGACCCCTGGAGTGGCTCAGAATCCTCTGCTTTCTCAGGACGCTAGGTTTGATACTAAAAAGCGTCATGCCAATTCTGTGCTGGGCTTTTTTTGGAGAGGACTTCCTGATTAGTTGCTTTTTC